>OMNW01034588.1:33412-62873 GCA_900303245.1 Selene dorsalis | reverse complement strand
CTCTGATTTTTTTTCCTATTGTGACAAACTTAAACATCACCAGAGCACTTCAGAAAAAAGGTCCGACTGAGTATTGCCGTGGTGTTCCTGATTTAGTGCTCCTTGTTTGTGTTCATGGAGCTGAAATCGATTTTTGGATCCTTCACCGTTTTACCGCACGATGGCGACATTAAACCGCGTTGGTTATGACGCATCGCGAGGTTTGTAACGGTGGCTTGGTGCTACGTTCAATGTTACAAGAAAAGGCACAAGATACGTAATAGTGTTTTTCTTATGTATACATATTTATTTATTTATTGTAAATATCTAGAAAATAAATAAAATGTTTTAAAGTGGTGTTTTAAAACCTGAAACTATAACAAATTTACGTCTGATTGAGATAATTGAAAAATTGAAATTGGAAAAAATCGGACATTTCCGACAGCACCTGAAAGCAGCACCGGAGCTGCATTTGACACCTCTCGCCTGACACAAGCTAATGTCCAGCATGTCTGAGAAGGAGCTTGGGAAAAAGTGGGACCGTTGCCTGGCAGACGGTGCCATTAAACTCGGTAATTATCGCTGAATCTTCCACATGTTTCGACATTGTGTCGTCCCGGAACCAGGACAAACTAAGCTGCAGTTTTTCTTACTAGAGTCCAGAGCTGTCATTGACTGGGAGGCTAACTAGCTAGCCATAGAGGGCTTGCAAAGGACAACAGTACGACCAGCCTGATATCCACGACTTAATTAATTGCGACAGGTTAAATGAGGGTTACTTCTGTTATATCGTTAAACAACACAGCCGTGATTTTTGTTGCTTTAACGTTATATTCATCAGTATTTCAGTCTCCTGTATTTTTATCAAATGAATGAACCTTAAAGCTAGCCCTATACCTTCACAATAATTCATGAAAACGACACTGTAGTGCCCACAACGGAATTCAGCAGCACACAATGCCAGCATACCATGCAAAGTTCACATGGTTCTGACTCAAGAGCTCAACCGTTTTCTGAGAAGAGGACATCTAGATATAAATGGCAGCAGTGACCTGGGTAATGTTTAATTCCCTTATAGAAATAAGACAACGCTTGCTGAAAAGTTGGTATAATAACCATGTGAATGCGCGTAGGTTACTGATAACAATCAGAGCACAAAAAATTCTCGATATTTAAATAGTATAGTTAATGATTCACCAATTAAAAATTGAAAGTCATTAATACCACAGTATATGCAAACGTAAAAATAATAATGATAGCATAGAATCTAAAAAAATAGCAAAACTAATGGTATTTAAAAGCAGTAAGCTACAGCATGAAAAGCCCAACAGAGAGCAACATGAAATATTAAATTTGTGCACCAACTGGTTGCTGAAGAGGTTAAAATGCCTTTTGATAATAGATAGTTTTAATACATATTTAAAGTTGGTTGGTGAGATAGAGAGCTAAACTGAGGTCTACAGGTGGGCTGCTCCAGAGTCTGGGGGCACTGATGACTAAGGCCCAGTCTCCCCCCTGTCACCAGTCTGGACCCAGATACAACAAGAGGAACCTTGTCAGAGGACCTCAAGATGGCATATATGAAATAAGGACCAGTAATGTGCAGCTAAAACTATTGACTGCATCCAGATGAATTGTGTTTTTTTGAAACAGTAAGAGGGAGTAACATTAAATTATTATTAATCATCAGAAATATATGAGGAAAATACAGTGGTTCGCACCAACCTGCTTTATCAGTCAAAGTTAAGCAGTGATAATTAATCATCTGTCATATTTTCTCTGTTTTTCCAGGCACTGGACTGGGGCTAGGACTTGTGTTTTCTGTTCTGTTCTTCAAACGTAAGTAGTTTCAGTGGATTGTTGGTGTGCTGCATCTTGAATGTTTAATTTGGCTGTGCGGTCCTTGACAGGAGGAGCAGAGCTCTGTAGGGTACAAGTTGTTGTTTTTAACTGCCAGCATTTGAAAGGTGTTTTCATTTAACAGCCTTTAGAGTGTTGCCTTTCTTGACAAACTGTTGACAAACACTTATTTGTAATTGGGAGGTTCTAGTGCTTTTGTCTGTGAGAAGAGCACCAGTAATACCCATCCTCTACAGCAGGGGAATAAATGTTGCAGCTACATGTAGAGAAAGATGTAAAACACAAACAGGAGTGTAAAACGGATTTCACACATTGTGTTTGGTATGCTGTAAATCACACTGTGAAGTGTGTCTTTGTGTATACACTAACGTTCCTCTTTCTTTTGTAGGGCATACATGGCCAATTTCATTCGGCTCGGGAGCAGGACTAGGCATGGCATATGCCAACTGTCAGAATGACCTAAGGTCACATTATCTGGTGCACAGAGGTGAAAAGGTTAGTTAATGCAGTAAAATAAACTAGTGAAATCATTTTTCTAACTCAGAACAACAGACCTGTGTTTTTGTTCATGTATGTAACTGCTTTCTGTTTTCTTCAACAGGAGCAATAGCTGCCAGTCAACAAGGGATTGTCTTTTTTAAAATTTGTTTTGTTTTGTTTTGCTTTGTCTGTGGAAGAGTCACCATTTGCACTGTTCTACAGTTAGATTATTGTCTCCCTGTTGATCTATCCATCCCTAGTATGACTCTGTATGATTTGTATGTGCCTAAACAGGACAGTACAGTCTGCGTTTATTTAATAAAATAATCATATCAACAAAAACAGTGGTGATTAATTTTTCCTCACATGCTTTAAAAAGGTACAAAAACACAAGAATTATGTGATGAACAGCCCGATCATAACTCCAGGCAGCGATACTGGTTGTACTTGAAAAAAGTAATACAAGTCACGTGTCAGTGCAGCTTTGAAAAGGTGTGTTCACCACTTATTTGTGACCGTGAGTGGGTGTGATTCTTTGAAATGCGTTGGGGAGGAAGGCGGAGGCAGCAGTGCGAACGCTGTCCCATAAGGTGGTGGGCTTGGTGTGGGTGAGAGGTGGGGAAGTTGGGAGGGGGGTCATCAGAGGGCTGGCAGCAGCAGATCTGATGTGGCAGATGACTGGGGAGCAGTGATGATGGAGATTAGTCATGAGGGCGGATGAAAATTGAGAGCGTTGCGTTTTATGTTCAGTATTTGACAATGCTGTTGAAATGCTGGAGTGCACTGGACTTTACCCCCTATGAATGATGTTATCTTATGTTTAATATTCAAGTGCTGGGAATGAATGCCGTCAGGGGATGAATAATCATTGTTGTCATGTTTTCTGGTTGTTTAGCTTGAGAATGAAGTGGGTCTATTGTTTTCTGATTGTTGGTAGAACGGGGAATCTAGATTTTACTCTACTTTATCCTTTGTCTGTATTGACAAACTGTAGCAGCCAGATGCTCTGTATCTGTGGCTTTTAATGAATTTGTCATGTTTTATTATTTGAAAACCGAGTTACAGTGAATCAATGAAGCTTTTTGACACAATAGAAAAAACACTCATGTAAAACTTAAAAGAAAATCTTTATATTTCTACTCAGACCCTGATGCACCTAAATTATCACCACTGGTGGGGATAATGCGGCTGGAGATAATTTATGTGTAGTCAAAGATGTGAGTGGTTTGAGAAGAAATGCACCTGTATCTGGAGGGGCCATCGGCCATCGATAACTACATCACGAAGTAGGAACAAATCCAATCAAGGTTATTGTATTAAAGGACACAGCAAATTTTGAGGCATGACTCAAAAGTAGAAAAGCTTGATTATTACCAGTGTGATTCAGCATCATAGATCATTAAAACTTTAACTAACCTGAGAAGGCGAATCCTTTTTTATGGGCTGAATAGACTGCTTTAAAAAAGAAAGAAAGAAAAACATATAATAGATAAAAAAATCAGTCACATCGAATCTTTATCATGCATAATAACAATACTGTCATAGTTGTATCTCAGTAGTTAAAAATACCACGGGTAAGACCACCCACACCAGTTCCTATGATGCAGAGTGAGCATTTCTTGGCTGTGATTGTGCATGGTTATGCATTAACAGCTCAATGCTTTGACACGCTCCTTCTCAGTAGGTGTGCGCTCAGGCTGGGAGGTACGCTGGAGTGGCCGACACAGGGATTAGCAGGAGCGAGCGTTATAAAAGCAGCACCACAAGGACCATGGTACCTGTAGAGCACTTGTGAGTGGAGCCTTGCTTACAAATGACTGCTGCACAGTTTTGTGTTGTTCTCTGCTTCCCCATGCCGTTTCCCTGAATAGAAGGACACGCTCAGCAGAGGACTTACAGAAGCTGTACAATGCCACTTCTGGGAGGTGAGGAATAATTCTGAAATTTGGTTCTTGTATTGCTCATCCTCAATAGATCCTCTCACCGGCACCGCTCTCGTATGACTAGTCAAGTCTCATCTCTGTGTGTGCCCTCCTCCAGCGACTGTCATCACTGTGACACGCTGCTTCGAAAACCCTCTGTGAGCTGACGAATGGCTCATTCAGGCTCTTAACCGTGGATGAGGCAGGGGCATGGAGAGATGAGTGAAACTCTGCTGGTGATTCTGATCACTATTCCGGTGCCAGTGGAAGTAAGCCTCAGGCACCCAGGTGTATTCCTGCCAAAGGAAGATGGAGATATTTATTCATGGAGAGAAGTCCGATGGACCTTGTTTGGGTGAGAATTGGATGGCTTCTCGACACAACACCTCTCTGGCTTGATTTTTTTCTACAGTGCTCCTTGAGTGAGAGGTTAATGTAACATGAGCCTGAAGAGGAACCTCAGGACCTGGTTTGATTGATCATTTAAAACTAGCACCATGACGGACTCTCACTTGTCTGGCTCTGTCGGAAGCTACAACAGCAGCTTTCCCACCACCACCACCACCACCAGTGCTTGGGATATCACTGGCAGCGGTCTGTGGTTGTTGGCCTTCATGTTGACTGTCATCATCCTCATGACAGTCTGTGGCAACCTATTGCTTATTGCCTTGGTGTTCGCCCACCGCTCTTTGCGTTGCACCTCAAACTGCTTCCTGGTGTCTTTGTTCCTGTCTGACCTGATGGTGGCACTGGTGGTCATGCCTCCAGCCATGCTCAATGTGCTGTGTGGGGCCTGGGTGCTGTGGCCTGCCTTTTGCCCAATTTGGCTTTGCTTTGATGTCATGTGCTGCAGCGCGTCCATCCTCAACCTGTGTGTGATCAGCCTGGACCGTTACCTCTTCATCATCTCACCATTGCGCTACAAACAGAGGATGACCCCACCTCGGGCGTTACTCCTCGTGGGAGCTGCTTGGGGGTTGGCAGCTTTGGCGTCTTTTCTGCCCATTGAGATGAAATGGCACAGTTTAGGCCTCGGGAGTGGACACTCATCCACTCCTGAGGTCAGCAGTGGCAACATCAGCTCCTACTCTGACACGCTCTACCCAGCCTCCTACTCTCAAGTATCCCCACCAGGAGGCCTTGCCTTCCAGTGCCGCCTGCGAGTCACCCTGCCCTTCGCCTTCGTGGCATCTGTACTCACCTTCTTTTTGCCCTCCAGCGCCATTTGCTTCACCTACTGCCGGATCCTTCTGGCAGCACGGAGGCAGGCAAAGAGGGTAGCAGCACTGAGCCACCCACCACACCCGCATCCCTCTCTCGGAGAGCCCTCCCGACCCCCTTCACCTGGGATTGCTCCAGTCCAAGCTCAACAGCAGGACAGAGAGGACTGCAGGTACCAGGAACCTCTTGTGTCACAAAATGTACCGGTAAGAAATACTCGAGGATGAGTGGGCACTGACACATGAAAAAGAACAGGGCCATTTCTAAACTAGAATGTCTGACAAAGTGCAATTATTTTAAAATAGTAGACTGACCTTTTAGTGCAGCAGATTTTAATGAGACCAAAGTGTATAAAGGTTGATTCTGTGTGTGGAAAAGGAAAAATGAAGTACTGAGACCAGAACCAGATTACAGTTGTCCGTCTAATCCAGGAGTTTTCCAGCTTGCCCTTTTCGTGACATTTTTAAGGTTTTACGTAATAATCTTTCAATTCTCAATGTTTAGTCCCCTTAAAAATGCAATTATACTGTTGAAATCCTCTCTCTGATTATAGGTCACTGGAGGATTCAATAAAAAAAAAGAAAAATCTCAAAATACGGTTTGAAAGCTCAGATTCACATTTTATTAATTAAAGGACCTAAATTCTGAGTTTACACCTCATCATGTGGTGATGTCTTGTTAAGATTACCTTGTTTGGAAGTATGCCTGGAAGTATGGCCACAAAACATTTGAGATTTTGTACAAACTGCATTATGTTCAGGTAGGTGGAAATGACAGAGAAGTTTTGTGCCTTCCCCTAATGAAGAAATAATCAAAATCATGTCTATCAGGTTTTCACATATGGGGAAATGCATGAGTCAAGAAGTGTAATATGTCTGCTCAACTAGCTACATGACGCCCCATATACAGAGACTATAGTGCACACTGCAGCCGGCCCTGTTTTGAGTCTCCCAGCGTGCCCTTTGCTGCGTGTCCTTCCCCCTCTCTCTGCCCCCCTGTTTCCTGTCTATCTCTACTGTCCTGTCAATTAAAGGCTAAAAGCCCCAAAAATACTTTTAAAAAAAGAAGTGTTAAAACAAAACAATAATGACAATAAAAATGAACAAACAAATTGGAAAATATATACCAAGAGTTTGTGTGGCTAAAATGTAGTAGATGTCACTGAGCATGAACCTATGTAAAAATATAAACAATGAGAATGTGCTTAGTGTTTACTGATGGTGTGCAAGGACAAGGAGGTAAATAGTCTTCAAACTTTATTCATTATCAGTCTCTTAAAAAAGAATAAGTCTGCTGCACTCCGACACATGTTTTGCTCTTCAGTCTTCTTCAGACTCAGGAAAAGGGAAGAGGTGTAAAACCTGCCCAGAAACATGGTGAGAAAAGTACAGACAGTGTCGGATGTGAAATGCCGCGAGGATCACAGCCTCATAGTCTGTCACATTTCTATGCAGTAAAGCCACACACACACGCACACATGCACACTCACAGGAAAAATGTGTTAAATTAAGTCTCAAAGACCTAGCTCAAAAATCTAATTCAGATATAGTAGGCTACCCTCAACATTCAGTTTTACCATTGAAAAATCTTTTACATGTCCTTAATTCACTGTCTCATTGTGTCATATATTTTGTGTCTGCTTATTTATAGTCCTCACTACAGAATTAGTCTCAGAGCAAAACTTTTACAGTTGCAAAAGGAAATGTTCTAGATATCTGGTCCATCTTCTTCCCAAATTTCAGATATCGGTAGAATTAAAGAAGCACAAAAACCATTAACGATTGATGCAGCAAACAGCAAAAAATATTGTTTTTCTTCTCTTTCTATTTTTTTCTCATGATCGAGACTGGTTGTCACACGTTACAGTAGTTCTAAGATTTCCCCTTTTTAGTAGAAATGAATCATTAAGAGAAAAAATTTGACAAACAGAAGAATTATGACATTTTCTAAACAATGCTAGAGAGATACAGGAAGACATAAAGGTCTACACTGTAGACTGCAGACTCTACAGCCATTGGGCTGCATATATATTGCAGTTATGCGATTTGCATGACAACTATTTTGCTTCCTTTAAACATTTTTAAATGAATAGTTTTGATTGATTGTCTTGCTAAGAGTTAGATTAAGAGTTAGTGAAGAATGGAAACATGGGGAACAGGGGAACTGCCAACTAACCAAACTTACTGTTCTTACAGATTGTTTTTTTTTTCAGTATAACGTTAATTAGCTTTAAAAGAGCTGACTGGATATTTTCAATTGAACATAAAATGGCTAGCTGTTTCCGTGTGCTATCACTCTTTGTGATAAATTAAGATACAGTAGTAGCCAGCTAAAATCAAATGAGGAAGTACGAATTTGCTCATCGTAGGTGGACGTTAAGAAGTGTTCACTGCACTATTCTTCTGAATACAATTAATTATAATTCCATTCATTTTCCAATGTTCACAGCCTTCAGTGAACAGTGAGCGCCGTCTGGCTCACAGGCAGGGTCGGAGGGCCCTGAAGGCCAGTCTGACACTGGGGGTTCTCCTGGGACTCTTCTTCAGTGCCTGGCTACCCTTTTTCATCACCAACATGGCTCAGGTTAGTGAAGGTACCATGCACTGACTCCACCAGAGATACGACACAGTGGGGAAAAATACAGGTAACATGACATTTGACACATCAACCACATTTTGGACAGGGTGGGTTGAGCAGGAAGAGGTGACTCTATTCTAAACTCTATTCAGTTTGCCTTCATCTAAACTCACATGTGAATTAATTATTTGACAAGTCTGTCTTTGTTCGTATCTCTGATTCAGAGGTTTTCTCACAAATTTGTACATGTGATGAGCAGAAAAACAGTGTGAAAAAAAATGCAAGAGAGAGAGAAAAGAGAGCAAAACCACTTGGATACAGATCTATTTTTTATTGGCCAGCCCTGGTGTCACAGCCGTGCCAAGCTACCCAACAACTAAGTAGTCTGGCATTTCTGCTTCATGTGGCTGACTCATTCCAGAGCCCAGGAAACAACACACCAAAGTACCATTTATCATTTGTCTTCTCTTGTTGTTGATCTAATTTTGATTAGATTGAATGCATATTACTCAGAGCAAGAAATAAGTTGGTGGAGGGGGTGGGGGGTTGGGGACAATTTTATCTAAATTGGTAATGACACTTGTCCTGTTTTTCAAGCTTTCAATGATCCAGTCATTTTGATTTCCCATCTGTGCCCTCTCGCTTCTCCACTGCTTAACATAGAGCACAGAGACTTGACTGTGCCTGCTCTCTCCTTCCTTTTCACACTCAATGTGGTGTGTGAAACTCACCCCTCCTTTCTGTCCCATTCCCACTGCCTCCCTGTCTCATCTTGGTAGTATTGGACGCTCTCCTTTAACAGCTGTCTCCTCCTTCACCGTCCTTCTCTAAACCTGGTGGTGATGTCCAGGATAAATGTATTTTAAATGTATTGGCCAGTTCGGAGAAAACGACATGTTCTCCAAATATTATTTCAAAAAATATTTCAAAATTCAGCTGTGGGGTAGGGATTTGGCATATTCATAAATGTTCAACATTTACCATAAATGACACATACATGCATCAATGCTTAAATAGTAAAAAGTAAATATTGTACTTTATATAGTAATGTCTTTGTATTTATGTTTATTTACATATAGGCTGTAAATCACCTTCACTTGTCACTGACCCTTATACACATGGACAGTGAAAATAACACTGGGACTCTAATACTCTTTCGTGGTCAAAATTGCTGCATGTTCCCTTAAAAATCTATGTTTTTATTTTTTCCATGTTCATAATCTGTAATGAATCCATTTTACCATAAACGCGCTGATTGTTGCAATTCTCCTCACTGTCTTCATTCAGGCGGTGTGTGAGTGTGTCCCCCTTGCCCTTTTTGATGCCATCACCTGGCTGGGTTACTGCAACAGCACCATGAACCCAATCATCTACCCGCTCTTCATGAGAGACTTCAAACGAGCTTTGGGGAAGCTCTTGCCCTGCTGTTCCTCTCAGTCGCCCAGGAGACCCTCGCCAGCGCTGTCCCTCTCTCTACGCAACTCAGGGGAGCCCAACATTGCCAGCAACCCCCCCTCTCCTCTGGCCTCCGACCCCACCCACCCACCTGCCACCGCCACTGACGCCGTCAACCTGCTAGATGCTGAGAACGCTGGGATCGAGCTGCCTCTGCTTTTGCCCAATCAGGTCGACACCCTGGATTAGAAAAATGTGTTGTGTGAGGGTGGACGAGCGATTCAAGACAAGTATTGAGAGTCACTTTAGTTCATGACCATTCATGATTTACTCACCATTAGTTATAACATTTAGATCTATGATAAATAAAACAGTTACTCAAATTTAAAATAATTTTCATTATCACAGAAAAATGTCTATTGACACAAACTGAAAAAAACTCCTTCCCATCTTGAATAGTGTGTTTCCTTCCTTACATTAAATGTTGGAAAACCCCTTGAGGTGTATTGTTAAGACAAAACATTGAGGGCCCAGTTGTCCGAGCCAGTATACTATACAAGCAATGTAAACATTCTACGAGAGCTCAAGTAAGCAACACTTCACATTAGTACAGGCGGAGCAGAGAAAGGAAAAACCTTGAAGAAAACAAATTCAATGAGCAATGCAATTGCTGTGATAATATCCATAGCAACCAGGCTGATGGATGAAAATTACATGAGCTATCACCTGGTTTTGTGGCATCTGTTCAAACCTGAAAACAATATTTACAGGTATTCATTCTCACACTGAGATTAGAAAATAAATTATGCAACTATTTACAGTTTGTAAAAAAAATCTACTTAAGTTGCAAAACTCTAAATTGTTACTGAATTGGTACATAGTGGTTAATTCTGGTGCTTTTCACTTCAAGCTGCATTAAAATTTTCTGTTCTTTGATGCTGAGAAAAACTTGAGGAGATGAGAGGGAGGCACCTGGTCCTGTAACACGCCCCTTTACGTGTTCCTCCGCCTTTGTTCATGTGTGAGCTCTGTAGTCCAGTGTGTGTCCTCCCAGCTCCAAGATACTTGTTCATCTGGGTCGACCTCCTCTGGACAGTCACATGGATCATTTAAAGCTGTGACGTCGTTAGTGTCATTGGTCTCAGACGAAGGTTGCAAATTGTTCCCTGCTGCGATTTCCGTCTCTGTTTCTGCCTCATTCAAAGAGTCCAGCAAGTCTGAGATATCAGGGATGTCCCAGCCGTCACCCATCTCCTCCTTCTCCACCGCCTCCTTTGTGTGTTCACTGTTTTCTGTATGAGTCTCTGCTGGGTTTTGTGTCTCAGTCCCTTGGTCAGGGATGTCCACTGTCCCCGTTGCATCTGTTACAGGCTGAGGGAGAGCAAAGGAGGCTCCTGGGACTTCTTTGGTAGGAACTCCTACTGCCACCAAGATGGTGTCCATCTGACGCATGTAGTCCAAGTGACCTTTCACCTAGGGAGCAGAAAAGGGGGTGGGGTCATATTGGTAAATCACATTATAGTCTTTTTATATATTTTACATTTCCAATAAAATATTACTATTGTTAATAATGTTTGTACAGAAAGGTTGAATATTACCCAGGTTTATACTGTTTGGTGCTTCACATGCTTTAAGTATGTTTTTACTGTTCTTTTTTTAAAGTTCTGCTGTGTTAAACCTCTGATCTGCTTTACCTGGTTCAACATCACATCTGCCATTATATATACTAAGTGTTGAATGTCATGTGGACTTGTGCTGATTTAAAGGGAGACCAGCTGGGGCCTTACTTTTTATTTGTATTATCTTTTTTTTTTTTTTTTTTTTAATCTTTCTTTCAGCTTATTTAAACAATTCACATGTCTCTTTAGATGTGCTATTAAATCTTAAAAAATATATCTTATGGCATCATTTTAATAACTTTTATTATCAACAGTCCTTTTAGCTCTACAGTGTTTTAGACTCATTGTAGTGCTGCTGTTACCTGCAGTCAACAACAGACAGACAGTTAGCAACTAGCAACAAACTAGAGCTACAAACAATGTGTATTGACACAAACTGAAAAAGCTGTGCAGAAACCACTGAACCATTTTCACCAAAATGGTGGATGGATGAGGAATCAATCAAGTAAGAACCAAATGATTCCAGCATTGATCCGCTTCAAAGGATGGATCCAAAAATTTGGATCAGCTGTTGGTAAGTGAAGGAATAAAGTTTTTCAATGCGTCTTCTAGGCAGGTGAGTAACCAGCTGCTAACGTTGCTAACCGTGACTGTGTAGCTTGCTAACAAATAGATCCTTTAACATACATACAAGATAACAGGGGGAAAATATGAAATTTTCATCAGTATCTCAGGGAATAATATTTTTGATCTTGATGTAAAAAATATGATACATTCAGGGTTGAAATGAATGAGTTTGTTCAGTTTGGTGCAGATCCAGACAACCATCTCAATCCCACACATGTAAAGATTTGAGTTGCTTTCTAGTTTTGGTGGTGGACCACAGCCTGTGCCCAGACAAAGCATAGCTAATCAATATCAACAGAAAGTATGAAATCAGATGAAAAATATTTCTGACTTAATTATATGTGTACACTTTCATAACCCCAAACCACACACATGGCAGAGCAGCTGCAGATATACTTTGGACAGGCCGGAGAATTCTTTTGTCAGTTGTGCCATGTAGGACTGTCTCAGTTTTCTTTCCTCTCATAAACTGGTCAAGGCCTCAATGTGTTATTAAACAGACTTAAATCCAGCACTGAAGACAAACTGTGACATGAACAGTTCGAGACGACTGCTGTATGTGTATTTTTCTGAAAAGGTGAAAACCTTGAGATGTGTGAAATAACCTTCAGTTTATACAGTAGGTACATGAAAACAATTCATTAAGGAAGCTTTCCTAATTTGAACATGAGCTCTGACTCACCACTGAGGAAAGATCCACATTGATTATGCGTCGATCTTGGATGTTGATTGGTTGTAGCCCGGCAACAGACAGTTGTGCTGCTGAACTCCGGTACAAGAACCCCAGGAGCCAATCTCCTCTGATAGGGAGATGATTCAGAAACCATTTATTCGTCTCAGTACAGTAATTTCCAAATCTACTGCATATGAAACCACCTCACTGGAATACACAGTGTAATATACAACGACTAGTGCAAGTGCAACTGTGAGCATTTAGTTTAAAAATGTGGTCATTTTACAGCATTTACGCTTCAGGAAAGAGCTCGTTTTTACCTGCAGTATCCGTTTACTATTTTTCCAGCCACCACCCTGGTCAGTCTCTCCCAGGACTTTTCAGAGCCGTCCACTGGGGCCCCCAGGAGGACCACATCCTCCACTACCCCTTCACTGCCTGAGCAGACAGAGCAGTGGACATTTAATTAGTTAGTCAGGACAGTATGGGGTAATTAAAAAGTGACTCTGTGTAACCAAATTTAGGGACATCAACTTGAAACTTGAATTTTGCAGAAAACAGTGATTAGTTTAAAAAAAACAAAACAAAAAAACAATTTAATCCAATTCAAATGTGTAATCAAAATGAGTATTCTTTTTCATACATAATGTTCATACCTTGGTCATTAGCGAGCTCCTGCAGACAGTAGTAGATGACTCTCGCCCCGAGACTGAAACCAATGAGGCTGACAGGGCGCTTTCCCTTCAGAGACACAGAGAAAGAGAAGAGATGCACAACTCTACAGTAGCTTTAATCCTTCTGATGTTTACTGAACACCACCAAACGTACGACAAACCCTTTCAGAGGTAGAGCCATACCTGCTGCCTACTTCTCAACACCTGTGCCAGATGTTTCCCCACCTCGGCCGAGCGGTTCAGACAAACACACCAGGGGTTGTCGATGACGCTTGCTGCTGCCAGCAAAGAGGCAGGCCACGTCAGAGCTGTCACGATGCCTGATAACAATCAATAATCGACGCGTCAAAAAGACAGCAGCTTTTACACAAATCAACATTTTACTGACTTTATTGATCACCAGGATGAAACCTGATTCTGGTGGATTTGTCTCTCCTGTATTCACACATACACACACACACATATACTAAATACAATTGTGATTCTTGCATGATCACCCTCCTACCTGAGAGCACTGTGTACTTGAGAGCCTCCTGAGCCATCATGCTGACCAGCCCGTCCAACAGAGAGGCCATGGCCGAGCCCAGGTCCCTGAGGAACCGTGACTCCCACACCAGACAATACTGTTCTCCGCACTCGCCCAGGCTGGACCATGGGGCCTGAAACGAACCTGGAAGACGGCACTTGTGTTTTTATGTTAGGCAGCCTAAACGAATAAGCAGCACTTGTGATGTGAAGGGGGTGCCAAGCTTGTCATTGAGTGTATGTTTCAGTTAGGGGGAGAGAGAGCTGTATTGTTTTATTGTTTTATGTAAGAGAAAAACTTAAGTGGCTTGTGTAATGGACTTAATGGACTAATTTAGGACATTTTGTGGAGCAGTGCAGCAGCATTACAACATCATGTTTTGTTGTCAAATGCTTTTCTTAATCTTGATTTGATGCACTATGTTTATGACCTCGTTGTGACCTTTAACCTCACACTGTACCATCAATGACTGACAATGAATTTAAAAGTTAAGTTAGGCTGTGTTTATTAATCTCTTTGGCAAAAATTGTTTGCTTTGTGCATGTAGCTGTGATGGCTCTGGCACTGCCCCTTCTCTCCAACAGCACTGTGATTTATTCAGTGTTCTGTAGAGGTTTTAGCTGTCATCTGATAACACGCTTTGTTCATGTTCAGAGTTATGTTGTCAATCATGTCCAAAGATTGGCATATACAATCAAATCCTCTTAACATGCTTCAGATCTAATTATAAGCGAAGAGCTTAGACACAGTATATGATTATTGTTAAAGGAACTGTGTGATATGAATCACAAAATCATCTTTCAGAGATTTCATATGATATATACTGTGATATCTTCTCCTTTTGCACCTCTGATTGCACAAGGGTATTGTGGGCTAATTCATTTATGACAATGTTTCATTTGCCATTATTTTTATCATCACTGTATTATCATTAATCTTTTTCTTTTCATTACATTTCTTGAACATGGAGGTGAGGTTTTAACATGACTCTGATGAGTTTCTTACCTCACCTACACATCCACTTACACATAAAAACTCATCGTTGTCTGCCTCCACGACATGTCTTTATCCAGAGTCATATAAAATATTAATATTCCATAAATTTTATATAAGTTTTGACCTAATTGCAGCGTGAAGTCTTGATTAATGGCTAAAAAGGCGTTTAATGAGGTCACACTGACCTTGACCTTTGACCTGAAAGCACCAAAATCCCATCAGTTCATTGTTGACCACAAATGACCAACTGAATGAAATTTGAAGAAATCTCCTTTAGGCGTTACAGAGATACCCTGTTCAGAAAAATGTCAAATAGTCTTTTCTGACGTTACTCTGAACTTGACCTTTGACATCACCATCATCTAATCAGTTCCTCCTTGACTTCAGGTTCACACTAAATTTGAAGAAATTTAGGCTTCACAGAGATCTCGTCTTTGCAAGGCCAATACCACATTTTGTGAGAACACAGTAACCTTGACCTTTGACCTTTGAACACCAAAATCTAAGCAGTTAATCCTTGAGTAATAGTGAATATTTGTGCCAAATTTGAAGAAGTTCCATCAAGGTGTTACTGAGATATTGCATCCATGAGAAAGAGATATACAACCTGAAAACAATGTGTCTGGTTCTAGATGAGAGGACACATAGAAAAACTATGTACAACATTTTTGCAAAGTTGTATGTGATATTTTGCTCTAAACTAACATACTGTGTATTCTGGTTGTGTATACCAAGCCAGCAGATGTCGTACTTACTATATTTACCACTGCAGAGCCAACCTGTCACTGTTATGGTCAGGTGAAGATGTTTCCCAGAGCTCAATGGCAAGAACTGAAATTCCTCTATCGCCCCGACACACTTATTCATTTTGTAGCCTGGAGCAACAAAGTAGGACAATTAAAGAAAGGTAAAGAAAAGGACATACGTTGACTTATTTCTCCTTAACAATCAGGTGTGTTCCAGTGCACTTACCTGTCAAACCAGCTCCTGCTGCTCCAAACAAAGAGGCCATAATTGCAATGCCGGTGGCTGAGCCCAAAGCTGCGGCACTACCGGCCCCCAGCACAGCACCAGCCCCTGCTGCCACCAAAGGAGCTGCAAGTCCACCTGTCACACCTGGCAAAGGTGTGAAGATCACACAGACAAACAGCCAGTCAGCGCAAATGTTTGTCAGGTGAAGCATTTCAGGGAAAAAGTTATGGAAGAAAGATGCACGATGTGTGGTGACACGTTCGACACGCTGCCCTCGTGCGCTGTCCTATCACTCTGTGTTGATTTGATTATCAGCTGATTTGCATCTGCTCTCCCATAAGACATTGCAAGTGTTAAAAGTTGGAGCAGCAATAATCACCTATCACAGTTCCTCCGCCCACGGTGGCTAGACCAATGAGGAGGTAACGTCGTAACTTTCTCCCTCTTTCTCTCCTCAGCCGCCGAGAGGACTCCTCTCTAATGGAAGCAGAGTCAGACACAATGATGGTCAGCTTTTGGCAAAAATATTTACTGGCTATAAAAATAAAAACTTCAAATGACCCCTAATGCATTTAGGGAGACAGGTTTAACCATAAGCTGCTTCCGTCCAGGCATCCAACAACAACTTACTCGCTCTCCTCTCCTGCTTCCCTCAGTCTCTCTCCCAGAGTTTCCTCAAACTCCTCCAGCTGCTGTGGAGAGACTCGTAGCAGACAGCTGACATGACGGATGAGAACCCTCGATCTGGCATCATACTGACCTGAGGTTAAGACAAGACCGTGAAAGTTATAAAAGCCATAGAGTTATAAAAGTTACAGGCCATAGTATCACTATAATACTCACCATCATTGACAGAAAAAGACACCAGGTCCTATAAAATCAAACAAGCGCTGGTTATAACAGGTTGTACAAACACAGACGGAAAGTGGCTACATTACAATTTATTCACTACTATCAAAGGCAAAGTTTAGTTCTACATAAATTAAAAATGAATTCATATATTTCCTTGTATTGCACTAATGTACAGCTACTCATGACTCATCATCCTCTGCTGAAATGACAAACACCTGTACGACGGGGGTGGCCCCTGCAGCCAGCAGAGGTTCAGCCTGCAGGATGGAGAGGAAGGTGTCGGAGCCCTCAAAGCCCAGACCAGATAGGAAAGCCCCCATGACTGGCATTACCGACTCATCAAGGTCCAGCCAACGCACCAAGCCCTGCAGGTACTGGTCCCTGAACATACTGAGAAACACACAACTCCTTATCTACTCAGTTTAACTTTAGTTTAATACAGTTTATTCAGGCCAGTAATCCAAATGGTCTTTGAATCCCTCTCTCATCTCAACTAAATTTGACCTTGGTGGATGATAAAATGCGCAACTGTTTAAATCCAAATTTGGTCTTGTAGTATTTTTTTTTATTATTAATTGCATTCAGGACCAGCTCTGGCTGTACTGTGTGCTCTCTAAAATACTACAGATGTGATATTCACTTAATTATGTCAGTCATCCGTCAGGTTGCATGTCGCTTACATAATAATCTGTGAGTAGGAGTTAGAAGAAGGTGAATGGCATGAACACAGTGAGGACACAAACAATATCATGGTGATATTCCAGCTCTGTTACCTGTTTTCAGGTCCAGTAAACAACTGGCCCAGAGAGACACCACACAGTGCAGCATATGCAAATCGGCCCTGCTCACTCAGCTGTCTACCGATAATGTTCTCTGGGTTTTGGTCACATGGAGTTGCTTGTGTGGTCTCTGACCCCCCTGGATCTGGATTAGGTGATCAATGGACAAAGATTAATGATTAACTTTGAGGTAGCAGCTTCACTCAGACACATTAGAGAGAAACACATATTATACATTAACACAAGTTCAAGAGACACTCATCACAGGCAGAAAGCTCAAAGATATGACAATTTTAGTGGAGTTACCAAGTAAAATTTAATATCGTGGTGACATTTAACAATGGGCTTCCAATGCTTGCTATGGGTCTATTGTCAGGCTGCTCAAGGTCTGGTGATGTGAACTATAAGAAATGCCGCATCAAACTGTCCGATTTTCAGTGTCGTTTCTTCAGAGGTTTCATTTTCGCCTTGTAAAGTGAATAGCTACACGGAACTAGGTTACATGGAGTCTAAGTTTGTGCTTCTCATCTTGTCTCTGGTGAAC
Source organism: Selene dorsalis (assembly GCA_900303245.1). Taxonomy (NCBI): domain Eukaryota; kingdom Metazoa; phylum Chordata; class Actinopteri; order Carangiformes; family Carangidae; genus Selene; species Selene dorsalis. Next base: position 45,177 of record OMNW01034588.1, on the reverse strand, counting down.
TGACCTGAATTCAACATACAGAGCCTGCTAAAATGCAACCTATACCATTTCTTAACAACTTTATTTAAAGTTTTTACTTCAAGAAAAAGCCAGCGTGTCTTAAACAAGTGAACGCAACACTGAACGTTAGCTTCCAAAACAGCTGGCTACAGTGACTGTGCCGCTTTCAGCCTGTTAGCGAGGTAACGGTTCACGGTTAACCTTTCACAACGTCAACACTTTGAATTAATTTCTCATATAGATTGTATAGAAAGGGTATTAAACCAATTCTACGTGGTACCTGGAGCAAATTTGTCGTCCGTACTGCTCTGTTTTTCCTCCATGGCTATAGATATCACAACTCTGTACACTGAACTTTTGATGCCTTCACGTCCTCCTCCTGTAGGTTGACACCATATTACGCCAGTCCCATATTGAAACGCTTTCGATGTCTGTCCTAACTTAAAATACGGTGAATTATCCGAATGACTTACTTGAAAACTTCGCGGTAATACCTCACACTAGTATGCGTTTAATTTGGCACCGTAAACGATTTTTAAATGGTTAGCGTGGCTGTTGGAGTGGCAAGTTTTTACATTCATGAGCGTACGTGAAGGCATCGTTTGTTAGAAACTCATTTCAATGACGTAACTTCCACGTACACTTCGGCCAGAGCTAAGGCAGGGGTCTATTCACGATTAAAAACGTTTTGGAAAGTTTTTGTTGTTGTTGTTGGAGCATTTGATAGTAAATGAATGAACAACACATTTTTAATGAGTCATAGTGAATTAAATAAATACAGTTACATATTTAGCAAGCCAGCTTCATACAGGGAGGAGGAACACAAGTGAAAAAACCCTCAGTGACATAAGATCCAAAAATCAGAGCTAGTGCACCTTCTGGCCAGTAGGTGTGAGTCTAACATTATTTTCTCATATCCCTGTTGTGCAGCCGTTTCTCCACAACCCTATTGGGGTAACAGGTGGTTTTGCTGTTTGCTTAATTTAACTGAATGATTACTGTTAATGTATATTATTGATATTGTTGCAAAATACAGCGTGAGACTGAATAAAACAACGGGTGATTTTATTGACAGTTTGCCTTCAATTCACACACAATCTGATTTGCTCAGAGTTGATCCAAGGTTCATGTATGACCCTCTGTCTGCAGTAGTTGACAGTACATCAGCCTGAGGGTCAGTCGCCCGCCAAGCAGCCTCACTCAAGGGCACAGTCACACTGGTTTGATTTGATCAGATGTTGCCAGTGGCTAAGAATGCATCAGAAACCCCAGTGTCAATGGTCTGTGGTTTACAAATGGATTTCATTAGTCTCAGAGTCACAAGCATAAAGAAAGAAGAGCCTGACAAAGACAATGACCAAAAGACCAATGCATGTTTGGTTGGAGTAAGTGGTGATCTTGTTTACATGCAGAGATATAGGCTTCTGAATATTAACAAAATGAATAATGACGATCAGACTTTATTTGTGTAGCATTTTTTCAAAGTAAAAAAAATCAGCCAAACAAATCAAAGTAAAGTGCAGATTATATTAAGAAGACATCACACAATAAAAGCCTTTAAAAAAAAAGAAGAAAGATAAAGATTAATATTAAGAAATGACTCAAAACAGTGAACTGACTGGTGAACTGATCTCCTTTGGCAAGTTGTTCCAAATTTTAGGGGCCCCATGACAGCAAAGGCTCTGTTTCCACTGGGTGGATGTCAGGTAGTTGCAGTAGTCAGGGTGAGAGAATAATAAAGTACAGATGAGTTTCTCCAGTTCTGTAGCTGAAATGCAAGATTAACCTTGACTTTGTTTCTCAAATGATAAAACTCTCTAAATTACTCTCTTCACCTCAAAAACAAAACCTCTTCCAAGATATAAGCCATGCAAATAGTACAGTACAGTACTCTACAGTACAGTATTGGCTATGATGTGTGGTAAAATATGTGTAGTGTAGTACAGAACATCATTGAACTGTAAACTGTTGAACAAGATGTTACGTTATAGTGTAGTACAATGTGTGTATCACAAAGTGTAGTATAATTATAGTTTTGTATGGGAAAGTCTTATTCAGTGCATGTGAACGACTCCTTCAAGCATGAGACATGATTCTTCCATATGTGAATGTGATCACATTCATTTTTTCCATCCAGACGTAGTGTACTTACACAGCATTGTTTTATACATAAATCACTTAGCACTGATCTCTGTTTAGTTGTTCTCTGACTTTCTTTGGGTAATTTCAGACTGTCTGGCTGCTTCTCACCCACTCCCTTCCCCTCTGCATCATCAGCTCTTATTTACTGAGCACTCTTGGCACCGATCTCGTCTCCCTTTTTTGTTTTCCAGTCTGAATGCTATACAATGACAAAAGAACAAGGCAAGTACCGGAAACGTATGTGAGGGTGGATCAGGCTTCCACCAGGTTTTCATACAGAGGAACTGTTAGTGCCGTGTGGGCACTTTGTCAAAATAATATCCTGGACTTGTCATGAAGGAATCCCCAAAACTGCATGTGCTCCATGAGAGGCATCCTGTTTATACTGAGCAGCTGTCAAGAGTATCATAAACAAGACTGTCACTGCTACAGTGTTTAATAACTCTTAATAAATTGATATAACCATATATCTTTATTTGAATCTCTTTCTTTCATAATATTAATTTTAACTTATGATTAATGAAGCATGGCATCTATGAGCAGCCGGTGATGATCTAAAAGGAGACACTGTGAGAGTGGAGAGGTGCTGAGCAGGATGCGTGACAGACTTAACCTTTCAGCTTGTCTCAACATGTAATCGGGGAAGAATAAAAACCCACAGTTTTGAAAACCTCGAGTGTTGACAAGCAGTGATAGAAGAGATAATATAAGGTGAACTCCTTCTCTCCCTACCATAAAATTCTGACTGTATTTGTTCACCTGCATGCAATATCTTTGGCAAACAGTTCTGACATTTCTGCCATCACAGATGGCTTCAGCTTTTAAAATTAAGGCGAGATTGAAATCTCCAGTTTTTACAGTCAGAGATACTGATACACTTCACTACTTTTCTACTTAACTAATAACTGTTTAAAGCTTAAGTGATTTGTGAGTATTTATTTAAAAGACTTTGATAGTTATGAATTATTTCAGGTAAGTTCAAGGAAAATCTTTTATGCAGCCCTGCTTGTGTTTATCCTAAACATGATAATACATGATAATTAATGCTTGCTGACATGTGTTAGCATGCATGAAAAAGTAAATGAATCCTTAGTGGTCTTCATTTAAATTTGTCCTAAAACTTGATCAGACATTCATGTAAGCTGCAACAACGAACAAATACAGTATATTGTTGTGTGTTCAGTACCTTATTGGACTGTTTCAGGTGAGGCCAGACAGCATACAAAAGGAAGGGTACACCATACATGCGAGGAACAGAAGGTGTATCACATCTCATCCCTGTCTTAATAACACAATGACAGACACAACACTTAAATACCAAAATATATAAACCAACACAAATAGCAAACCAATAGTGTTATCTTAAATATGAACAACAACAGGGGATAGGGCAATGCCACGTATAAAGAAACAAAAATAATCATAAGAAAATGAGAAATTTAATCAACCCATCAAACAACATTCAAATTCTTATATTCCCATATTGTACAACAACATCAAAGCATTTCATAGCTTGTGCAACTTCTTATCCAATTAGTTATGCATTAATACATTCTATGGTTTCTCAGCTGTGGTCCACATCACCAGGCCCCTTTACACAATGGCTGCTGTCTAGTACCAGTATAAACCAGGAATAGGGACCTAATTCTATAAACACATTTATTTTAACTAATACACATTATTGTATATTTACTTAAAATATCATCCAAACACAGTGTGCCAAAAATCGTATGTGAATCTTTAGGCTAATGACAACAACAAAGTTAGGAGTTGTCGAAGCTGGAGCTCAGCCAATGACAGCAGCCTGGAAGTGTGACTTAGAGATACTTGGCTTGAATTTAATAATCACAAGAAACATCAGCTGATAGGAACCAAGCCTCACAGAAAAATAAGATTTAGAATCAATAGCTAATTTGCATAAAGCTGAAAGGTCACAGAGCCATCTCAAAGAGTTAAGATCATCATCATCAGCCCTCAGTCAGACAAAGTGTCTACAAATGGAGACAGTTTGTCTGACTGTGGCGACTTTCCATGGAAGTGGGCGTTCAGTGGAGATGACTCCAAAAGTTCAACACAGAGTGATCACAAAGAAGCTCAGAGAAGAAGAAGATAAAGGCTTGAAGAAAACAGTGGAGTTGTTTCACATCTCTGCTCATGATTCAGCTGTACACAAATTATGGCTGCACGGAGTGTGGTGTTCTGCCATGGACACCACAGAGGAAGCTGCTCCTTTCCAAATCAAACATCACCGAGCCCCTGAAGTTTGTCAAACGGGAAGCACAAGCCTCAATGACACAAGAGGGGGAATGTTTTGTGGCCTGATGAAACTTATGTTGAATTGTTTGGGAGAAAAATGCAGTATGTATGGTGTTAAAAGGTCTGTATACAACACGAAAACAGGTGACGGTGAAGGAAGGTGAGGGGAGCATCACAATCTCTCTGGGCCTGAGAGCTCAACATCATCAAGGGGAAAATAAACTCCCAGGTTCATCATTGTGTTTTATGCCAGGTAGGCTTCACCTGCTGAAGCTGAGGAGATGTTAGAGATGCAGCTGGACAATGACCCTGAACATGAAAGTATATCTGCTACAATATGACTTCAAACAAAGAAAATCCTCCCATAGTCCCCCAGACCTTAACCCAACAGAGAGCTGATGTTAGAAATGTAAACAGAGTTAACTGACCTTGGATTAGACAGTGTTAGGATTAAGAGTTATAAAACATAAAACCAAATGAGTTAAGTTGAAAAAAGCACAGTGAAACTGGAGACATAAAGTCAACATGACGATCTCACACCTGCTGCTGCTGACACCACATTATCACTACCAGAGTCATAGCTGTTGCCAACAGTGACCGCAAAGAGGTAAGCTGCACACTGAATTCAACACTAACCACTCAACACTAACCATTCCCATCATGAGCACTGTCAGAAACAGCCATGATTTACCTTTGTGTGTATCAATGACAGAATCTATCTCTCAAGTGATGCATGCAGGGAGGTCTGTTAATATGCTTGTGATTGTATATCTAAAAACCTCATCTAATGAGTTGTGGGAGCTCTCAGCGACCAGGGGGTTGTGGGTTAAGCCTCTCCACCGTTGGTTGTAGCTGCTCAGCTAACTGCAGGATCAGCAGGAGCTCTGTGTGGCTTGTATTTACTAACAAGCATTTTGCCATTAACCGCAACACATGAGCTGGATCTGTCATCTGCCTCTCAAGGTGTGCCTATCGTGATATTTTGTTGCATGAGATGGATAAACATGGATTAAACTTTGCCCCAGTGTAATCTGGGATCGGTATAGCTGATTAATGGATGGACAATACACAACGTGTCACTCTAAAAGATGGTTTCTTGTCATTGTGTTTGCAAATTAGCATGAAGCACTAAAGTACAGCTGAGATTGAATGTCATATTTATTGATAAACCATAGTATTGGTAAATGTTCACGCAGGAGAAGAAGTCAGGTGATCACAACAGTCAGTGAGATTCATCTACTGGGAAACACGAATGCGCAGAGTTAAATGCGCATCCAACCACTCACTGCTGACAAACCAAGAAAACGACAGCAGTGTGGCAAATGGAAGGAAACCTGGGGTGGCAGATTGTTTAAGAAGCGGTGAATCTTTGACCATTTCAGGTTTACTTCACCACCTCAAAGCAAATACCATTCATGTTCAACCACAGAAGCCACAGCATTTTTTCCTTTTGAAGAAGACAACCCTAACCAGCAGCCTCCATGTCTCACCCATCACCCATCGATCTCCCCTGGGCTAAAAACCCCTCTTGTACTAGAGCTATGTCATACAACCTGCCATGGTGTGTGTGTGTGTGTGTGTGTGTGCGTTTTTGTGTGTGTTCAGTCTTACAATAGATTACTCATTGAAAACACACACACAGACAGGCAGAGCACAAGCCAGACAAGTTCAAACACAACACCCCCACCATCTCCCCCATACCATATCACTAACAGACAATGTTGGGCTTCTTCTCCTTTCTGTCACCTTGACACTCGACAGGGGGGGAGCTGAGTGAAACCAAGACTGAGTGGACTGTGTGACCCGTGGGGCACCTCAGAGGGTGTGTTATGTACGCAGGAAGTGTGAGACAGATAATAGAGAGAGGTTGGAACTCCGAACGTATGCAGAACGTGTCTGGAAGTGAAAGGCACAGACTTAAGTGGGGAGGCAGCGGATGTGGATGACAGGTGACGGCGTTAACAGACAGGATGGGCTGGTCAACAAGGTTGTCATCTTTCTGTCAATAAAAGGCCGCTGGTTGTTCATCACACCAGGTGCTAGAGCAAGTTTACAGCCACAGAGTTCCACCTTTTCTGTTTCTTCCAGCAGCTTTAACTTTGGAAGAATATCTGAACCTGCCTGTATCATTTTCTTTATCCGTGCACTCCTTTATTTGCATGCAGATACAAGAGCGGGGGTATTAAGTTTTGATAGGTTGCCATGGTCCTCCCCGACTCAGCCTGCCCTGACAGATTCCACTGCACATTCAGTTGTAATTACAACACTTCCCTGCTGCTTTAAAACTGCAGACATACCACAAAAGTGACTTCAGCTACCTTTTGTGTGTGTCCACGTCGGCCTGTGTGTGCACATTTAAACCGTATCTGTATGCATGTGCACTACAGTCAGTGTACATGTGAGGACTTGCGTATGTGCACGTGTGTGTGTGTGTGTGTGTGTGTGTGTGAGTGTGTTTGTATAGTACAGAGGAGTGTTACTAAGGGAGGGAGGCAGCTGTGACTGCTGAGGAGGGAGTGTGCAGGGTGAGGAGCAGTAAGAAGGCGAGGAATCACAAAGGGAGGAGAGAATGGAGAATCCAGCTGCTCTCCGCCGAGGCCAAGACACTTTGCAGAGCCAGCTGAAGGGAAGATGGTGAAAGGGAGAGGGAAGACTCTGATAGATTTGAGATATTAAAAAAAGTCATGGAGAGGGAGGACTGAAATGAAAAGAAAGCTAGTTGAAATCAGAGCAGCAAACACGAGACAGGAAACTGGGGGAAAATTATTCAGGTCCTTGTGATGTGAATATGGATACAAACACACTTGAGCACAGCATCAGAGTAGGGTTGTTTGTATGTGTATTTGTGTGTGTATGTGTGTGTCTGTGTGTGAGAAATGCATGTCACAACCAGCCAACTGTAGCCCACCATCCTCCTTCCCACGGGCTGCATGAGTGTGGAGAACTCTGCCTTGGATGAGTCACTACCACTGACCTTTCTCATGTGGTTTCTGAATAAGTGGGACTTTAGTATTTCTCACTTTATAGCAAGCTGTAGAGCTTCTTGGAGCAGTTTGTACTTTTTGATGGAAATCCTTGGTTTCACAAGGTACAAGAGAGCACTTGGGGGCACACTGAGACTCTGAATGGCATTTCCTTTTTATTTCGCTGAACTGTATTCAACAAAGCAGAATTCTTAGCTCTCAGTTACTCCATTGAGAAGTTTTGGAAACAAGCAGCAGTGCCTTTCCAGAGGACTGAGGGGTAAAGTTTCTGACATGCCGCTGGAGTCAGAGTGTTGTGAGCTGCACCCATAATGTGCTCTTTCAGAGAGCTTCTTCATAAATCACAGGGCCCATTACCTCGGGTGGTAGGCATAATCAAATCTCTAAACCTGATCGAGCAGTCAGCTATCTTTTTAATGTTTGTCCAACTTGCCCAGATGAGTTTGTGTGAGCCAAATAGATGAGAGCATTTATCCTCCATCTATAAATGTCGCCCTCCTGCCAATCCTTAACACAATAAGACCATTGTCTGTGCAGAGCTCTCCAGAGGAGTGGAGCCAGCTATAGAGAGAACCTCCATCGACGCAGCTTGGCAGAACCAGCCTGTGACATTTTACTGTGGAAACTTGCAGTGGGTGTTGGCTTCACCAGTGCGGAGAGTTTTTGGCTGTTGATTTTTGCAAAACAGATGTTCCATATAGCAGGATGCTTCGAGGCCTACCCGGTTTCACTCCAAGACAGTGCACAGACACCAGTGCTTCTGTCCAAACTTAGATATAAACTCAGATTTATTCTGTGAACTGGACAGTTGCTTGTGTTTAATGTAACTTGTCATATTTGTTTGGGAAAGGCAAAGATGAAGTGTTCCCCTGAATGAAGTTATAGCCTTGGGCTTTCGGAGCACAGTGAGATATCAGCCCCTTCGCGCAGAGGCAGCATCCCATGGAACAATCAGTTTTTAATGTGAATATTTGCCTCAACAAAACAAAATGTTCCAAAGGTTAAACACTTAGGGAAATACCATCATGGACATTATTTAAAAGACAAGACATGCTGTGGAGATACACAGGATGCTGAGCAGTGGAGGCAGGAAAGTACCACTGACGCAGGGCCGGAGGGATCCATGCTGCTCAGGAAGGCAGCAGGGACTTGGCTCATTTCTTGTCATCTCCACATCCCGGTGATGGGAAGTCCCTCTGACCTACTCATTAGTATTTTTAGCGTGATGGTTTTTATTTATGTGTAATGTCAAAATCCTCTACGTGGGAGGCAAAGAGTCCTCTTGGCTCAGCTTGAGAGCCACTTCCAAATGTAAATTCTGCTGAATATTATGTCTACGCTTTTTTGCTCTTTTCTGGCGTCCCTTCATATTTGTCTTGCTTTTCCAACATCTTTAAACCTGCATACCTTTGTTTTTCTCTCTAATCTCTCTCTGCTTCTTCTGTTCTCTCATCCTTCTTCTTTTATATCTCTTTGCAACGCAGTTTCTTTTTCCAAGAGGCAACATTTCTACTTTTCTTGATCAAATCTGCGCAAAAAAGAAAAAAAAAAGCACAATTTGCTCAAAACCAGACCTTGAATACCATCGCCTGGCAAAGAGGAAGAAAACACTGGCAAATATAGATCTGTGGAATTCACTCCACCACTGACAGTGGCATTCCAATATGTAGCCAAAAACTCTGCAGCCAAAGCTTTAATGGGTAATTACAACTAGGCTGCTATTATGGGCCGAAGAGAGCCTGTATAAAAGGCAGTAATTCAGGCTGCTTGAAGAGTGTTTTCAGGCTTCCCCCCACCCCTCTTTATTTCCATGTTATCACACCCTCAACGCTGTGAGCCACAAAATGTTATAAACTCTTCCATTGCCTCGATGACATCTTACTGTTTTCGCTTCTCCTCCCGTTCCTCCCAATCCCTCTGCTGCTGCCCTTCCCAGAGCCCAAAGGTCAAGTTTACTGTGTTGTTGTTTTGAGTTTTTCCCTCTGAAACAGAACTTCTAGCTGTCATCCCAGCAGGATTATCATGGTATGTGAAAATGAGCAGAAACAGATCACCGCTCAGGTTGCATAATCTGACACAGTGATTGAGACGGTAGACGCGGAGCGCTGACACGAGGCCATGTCAGTTGAAAACAGCTGGCAGTGTCTCTGGATTTCAGCGCAGTGTCAAATGCTGACATGAGCGTCTCACACACACACACACACACCGACTTGCATGTAATCTGTCATTGCAGAATTTATGTAATGCTTGACATGTTGAAATACAGAAAGAAATGTGTGCACATGCTCATTCAGACATTATGCACTCTTAGCATGCTCTGTGCATGTGTACCTTCAGCTATTTATTGCTCTGACACACACATATATACACACACACAGTGCCAAGTTGTTCCAGGTGGGGGTATGGCACTGTGTGTATCTGAATGATTTACAGTTTGGACTAAACTGTAAAAAAAAAAAGCACAGGAAGAGGAACTCCCGTCTGTAATAAAATCCACATCACGCGTTGGGAGGCTGCAAATGAACATGCGTGGGAACTTTTATTTTAACATAAAACCCCAGATAAATTAATGTTGCATGTCTGTTGTACATTAGCAGCGGAGTGTGAATGGATTGTGATGCAGCTCTTAGCTCCTCAGACATTTGGAGTTTATGTTTGGCAGCAAAGCATAAAATGAAACTTTTAGAAAGGGGCCACAGACTTAGACTGTCATGCCTGCCAAAGTCCTTCTTGTAGACACATAAAATATGAACAAAGTATAATTAAGTGTGTGTACTTGTCTTCTTTGTCAAATTCGGTATAAATAGTTTTTGATATGATTAAAATGAAATAAAGGTCAGATGTCATAATCCTTCACAATCAGTGACTAGTGTTTATTTACTAGGTGTGTATTGAGAAAGGCGTGTTTATTGTCAATATGTTAGCTGGAAAAATCCAAGTATTTGGACATGATGCGTCACATCAGAGGAATCCAGACCTTTGTTCGGTCCCACTTGAATTCCTACATCCTCTCCCATCCATTTATTCCCTCCTACCCCCATTGTTTCTGTTTCACACACGCAAACACACGCTCACAGTTATCAATACTGTCCATGCAGCCCTATGCTAAACAACACTCTCACTTCTCTTTCTACTTATAAATCTTGCTTTATTTTTGCTGAGTGGTTGACCTCAGGGGATAGCCAGCATGCGAAGCTGTTGACCTTTTTCCGCTTTGAGACTATGTGCTGTATAATTTCAAAGCTGCACTCCCAGTGGTTTAAATGCTGCAAGTATCTGTGGTTTCTCTTGGTCAACCAGAGGTTTCTTCAATTCTAGCATAACTGGATACTTGTTTGTCTCATTCATGAAAAAAAAACCTATTAGAGAATAAGTCAATGGTAAAGAGGTAAAAGAGTTTCAAGATATCAAGAAGGCACAAGGGGATATTTTACTTCAAACTTTTTCTCTTTGGACCCCCTCAAAAGTTATTTCAATTTCAGTAAAAAATGTTGTATTTGTAGTCTAATCACATTTGTTTCCTCATTAAATCACGGGTACATATGTATCAAACCAGCTGATTCCTCCCCATGGAGTAGCCTATACATAAATAGTTTGGTTCCAATTCTCAGCCCAGGGACGCAAAGTGAGTTTTTCATTCCCCATTTATATCCTTGGTAACAGAGTAAGTTGAAGGCTTAAATCTAATTCTGGCTCAGGTTGAAAGAGTTGACGCCTGGATGTTATACACAGTCTCATTTACTATTCTGAGTTACAGGGGAGACTGAAGGGAGGAGTGAGGTACACAAGACAGTGAGATGTGTCAGGTCAAGTAAAGCAAAAGCAGCCAGAGGGAAGTTAAAGCAACTTGACCTTCAAAATAATGACATATTTTTGTCTGTCACATCACAGTGGTTATGTGTGATGTGTTGTCTGTTGTTTGAAAAACTATTTCCTGCTAATGAGCTACAATAATAAACAGACATGTGTGGTAATGTGACACTGCTAAGTGTTTGTAATTAAGTGTAGGCTATATGTCAGAGGTAGTCTATATATATATAGGCTAGGTGACACTGGGTTAGCTAGGTTAACTTTTAAAAAGTCGCTGCATTTACAGCCAGAACTCAAATACTGTATATTGACGGTAATGGAAGTTAAACACACATAAGCACATGCAATCAATCAGTCCACTATCAGCTGTAACTCTTAACATTTGAGATATATTAATTCATTGTTATATAAGCAGTTTGGCACCATCTCCAAAACATGAAATGCATAAGAAAAAACATTATATGCTTGCATGTTTAAACAGTGATAATATTCAGTGATGTAAGAAATGCTTTATTAATCCATGTGGGAAATTCCTATGAAATATTCTCCATTACACATAAAAAATAAGCCCCC
>OMNW01034588.1:0-33361 GCA_900303245.1 Selene dorsalis | reverse complement strand
CATGATAATTCATCTGTATATTAATTTAAGAACTGCATGACTTTTACTTTTGAAATCTGTTTTTTTTTTTTTGTTTTGCTTGTAGGCTGTTAGTCTTTATTTTGAAAGGGGACTTAACAAGATGTTAGCTTTAATCTATAATTTAACGTATAGATTTCCAAACATTGGTAACCAAAGTCTTGAATCACATAAAAATACAGTAACAACTAAGCTGAGATAAAGTCCATGAGTGCTCCAACAAACGAGACTTTTATTTTGAAAGTTGTCCCAGGTAACAGACTCCCCGCGCGCTTTACTTTGTCGTGAGCGCGAGCAGAGCGCAGTTGCGTTGAACGAGGAGCGTCCAGACTTTGCGCGCAGCGACTGAAGTTTTGCGTTTAGATCAGCTTTAACCTGCCGACTCTCTGGTTTCTCCGGTCAGCGGCTGCTCGACCATGCTCAGCGAAGGAGAAGGGGAAGAAGCTGAATAGATAAACCGGGCTGAATCATGCGGCTGACGGTGGTTTAGTGACTTGAAGTGCGCTCCTCTGGGCTGTGCTGGATGTATACTAGACCTATATCGTAGACTTTAACATCCGCAACTTCAGTGTTACAGTTGACCTCGGCGGAACCAGTTCATCATAGTAGAACCGTAGTGATGGAGAGCCACATGTTGTTGGCATGGACTCTGTTGTGTTTGCTCCTGCGGCCGTCGGCTGCTCAGAACCCCGCACCTGAAGGAGGTAAGCCCCGTCACTGGCTCACAGGTATGTGAGAGCCACGGAATTCAGCACTGATATTGAATTAAATTGAATATTTAAGAGATTTTAGCCCATAGCTAGTAGTTAATTTTGCGGTCATGACTGAAAGTCAAAAAAACAAAAAAGTACAAAATAAATTGAATAGCTCTATTTCCCGGAGAAATAATGATTTAAAATCATTTTGTGGTGCGCTAAGAACGACTTAAAATCCCCCCCAGCCAATGTAAAATGAGGTTTAAAGCGTTTATGGCATTTAATATGAGATGTGAATACTTTTCCATTATGAGCTGATGCTGCTGCTGCGGGAGGTGGAGGGTTTACTGTGTGCTAGATCAGGGTGTGGTTGATATTACCACACCAGTGTTCTCAGTGAAATGGCACGACTCCATCTATGAAATTGTCAGTTGATGAAATCCAAAAGCCCCGAGGGGCAGTGATTTCTTTAAAAAAAAATGTGGAAACAGGCAGGGGCCACCCAGGCATGCATCCCTCCATCTAGAAGGCTCCTGATGCACCAAAACAAACACAGATATTGTCGATAAAACCTCTTGGCCTCACTGGGAGCAGACAAAACAATCTCCAGGTCAGCTGCAAAAAAACTAAATTTTAATTATTCTTTAATCTAATTAATACATCTATTGATAAAATACATTGATAACTCTGATCTACTGTATTTAGTATTTTAAAATGTCATTTTAAAAGTTATTTGTTTATGGCGCATTTAATACACTAAAATATTTAAGTAAGTGCTTTAGCTACATTGCAATAAAGTATAAAACACAATAAGGGGCACAGATTTATTATAAAAGAGTGGTGTCAAAGGTCAAATTAATGACTAAATGAGTGTCTATTTAGGATTCATTGAAAGAGAGTGACACTGAGATGCCTTTTGCATGTTGTGGTTCAGCTCATGAGGCTAAACTTGGTGCTGGTGACACCGTGGAGTCTGCTCTCACTGAGAGTACATAGATCTTTATGACTGTTAACATACAAGTGGGAGAGATGCTGTCACTTATCTGTGTCCATTAATAGGGCCCAGATGAGACTGAACAAACTTAGATTACAGCTATTTGGCTTTTTATAAGTGCTCCCTGTTAATGCTGTCATCTTGTTTCACAGAGATCTTATTTTACCTACACCCACAGAAAAAGATAACTATTATTACAACTGCTATACATCTGCACACAAAACCTATGAAGTTAGACTTGTGTCCACCAGGTTTGAGAGTCTCACTACCCCCCCGTAGCGTTTCACTGGGGGCCATGTGCAGGATTTACACCCACTCATTCTTCCAGAATCACATCACTTAAGTGTCTCAAAGTTGCCAATAAATCCGGTTTATCCTGCGTATACCATAACAAGACGCCGCATTTAAACATGTCGTCTCTGCAGATACAGACCAGACTTCAGCATATGGGTTTCAGATAAAGACATACCTGAACAAAGGTGGTGGTCGGGCGGGGGGGGCTGTGATAGGCAGCAGCCCCCCTATCCCACCCACACCCCTGCCTTTTGCTCCAAAGTCCAAACAACAGGAGAGATGGAAGAAATTCTTTAGATTGATGGCGAGGAAGGCAGCGAGTGTGACCACATGCCCCCTCTGTTTTCTCAGCTTTCACCCCCCACCACAACTGAACTCACGTGTTAAACACTCAAAAATTCTAAGAAGTTTCCATATTTGTGAAGATGTCTTCACCATGGTAACAATGTCACTAACTCTCACTCTATATCTTTCTGTCACATGTTTACTTTCCTTTCCTCCTCCACTGTTGCTCTGGAGATTTTAACAATGGCTGTTTTCCTCGCATGATTTCACAATCTGAACATCTGCAGCTAAGTGTTGCTTTTAGATTCTGTCCGTTCGCTACTGCTTCTGCCCTTCTCTGCTCGCTTTCTGTGCTCTGTATATGGCCATCCAACATTCCTCCTCGTCTCTCACATGGAACTGCCAGTACACCCCCCTCACCACCACCCCCGAGCCTCGCTCCTCTCCTTTTAACGCCTTTTATTTTCCCCTGTCCCACCTCCTTTCTCCACTGCCTCCTCACCATTAATACCCAGCAGCTACTGTTTTCCCACCCTCCTGCTCTTCACTCAGGAGATTCGCTTTTAACTTTGCCTCTGTTACGAAATCTGGAAAATCTTGGCTTCACCGCTTGACCGCCTTTTATCGTTCACTTCAGAAGCGACCGTGAGCCAGCGGCATCAGTTTGTCCTTCCTCTGTGTGTTTTGATTTGCACTTATCTGAACTCTAATTACTTCTTGCCTCTAACACGCCTCTGAGTTTCTGCTGCTTTCATGTCGACAATGAGCCTTTTAAAGGTTGTTCCAAGAAGGAGGATGGAGAAAGGGAGGGAGTTTCCAAATGTTTGTGCAAGTGAAGCATGACAGGAGACCTATGGAAAAAGTGGTGGAGTATAAAGGGAATGATTACACCCCTTCAGAGTCTTTGATTTGCACATTAATAATAGCATTGATCTGTATTTCTTTTCTCAACAGTGCTGAACTGCTGCGAGGGTGACGTCCTGTTCTTATTGGATTCCTCAGGGAGTGTGTCATCCTATGAGTACTCCCGCATGCTCACTTTCCTGTCCGAGCTCCTCCTCCCCTTCTCACTGGGAGAGGACCAGG
The DNA here is from genome assembly GCA_900303245.1 of Selene dorsalis. Classification (NCBI taxonomy): domain Eukaryota; kingdom Metazoa; phylum Chordata; class Actinopteri; order Carangiformes; family Carangidae; genus Selene; species Selene dorsalis. The sequence goes on along the minus strand of OMNW01034588.1, from coordinate 29,989 downwards.
TGAGGGTCGGACTTTTGCAGGTGGGAACCAAACCGCGTCTTGAGTTTGGCTTTGACACCTACAGCACCCAGAGGGAGCTCCAGGGAGCTCTGAGTAACACCAAACCTCTCAGGGGGGACACCAACACCGTGGAGGCACTGAGGATGGCGAAGGAGTGGGTGCTGAGACCCGGAACAGCGGACGGGGCCCGGGCGGGGCTCCCGAGGGTTCTGGTGTGGTTGACGGATGGGGTTAAACCAGGGGATGTGATTGGACCAATGGCTGAGCTGCGAGAGGAGGGCGTGGCTGTGCTGGTGGTCTCCACTGGGCACGGCAACTATCAAGTGCTCAGGCAGGTGGTGACCCCATCTGTGGAAAACCACCTGTACTTTGTGGATATTGATGATATGAGTATCATCAAAGAGGACCTGAGGGACGCCATCATCGGTGAGTAGATTACAGGTGATTTTTGAGGTTTTTGGTACAGACACTGGAATGTACCACCAAATAACTATTGATCTTTCAGTGGCTAATAATAGTCAGTGGTGAAAAGGCTGATAAACCTATGTGCCGACCTACCTGTCAGATGTGTTCAAATGAAAGCATTCACATATCATTTGTCTCCTGATTTAACATAGAAATTATGTAAAATTATTCAAATAAAAAAAGTCATACTTTTTAACTATTCTAGTAGTTAAATCCATACTAGATTAATGTATAATTTAAGACATGATTATTAATTCCAGAACAAAGTAATCATCATAACTTTTGTTAATATTAATTGATGAAAGTGATTTTTCTACCTAAGTGCTTTGTACAGCAGCATGTAATGGGCATTATCTCACCATAACCATCAACCTCAATGAATTATTATTTTTTTAAAGGTACTCCGAGGAACTTTTATGTTTTGCTGGAATGAAGACTGCATTTCCCATGAGCTCTTGCACGTATTGTCGTAAAGGCGCTTATCTGGATCGCATGTCAGGGCTCCAGACAAACTATTTTGTGAGCAGTTTTAGGCAAATTACTATGGAAATGTACTTAAAATCCTTAAGAACAGCCAATAGCAGGACAACCGAGCAGGCTGACTTTATAGCCCAGGATGGGTGTTCAAGTGTGGGTGAGAGTAGAGAGGAGAGACTCGGCTGTCTGGAGCATAAACCAGCTGCCTTGCTTTCACCCGCTGGGTGTTTGCAACTCGGGGCAAAGGAGGAGAAATGAGTCTCGGTCAGGAGTGTGAGACAGGCATGGAGCACCAGGATGGCTGAGGTTAGTGACACCGAGCTGCTCCGCCTGCCTCGGCTCTGTCTTGCAGAGGAAATGCTGGGCGAGTCGACCACTAAATAATAATAATATCAAAATAGCTACAAAAATAAAACAATATATTTTTAAAAATTTGACACAAACAAGTGTGGGTAATGTAGATTCATCCACATTAATATGAGACTCTTCTCGTAGTCCCTTTAATTTAGGAATTAATTAGAGGAGCTGTTAGGTTTTTGTTATTGGCTGCATAGCATAGCAAATGTTGGCAGTGACAGCTCTTCTCTTTAGAGTTTGTTGCAGTTACAATCCAAGAGGTTATACATTATACGTGTGCATCCTCTGAGCAGCACTACACTATTATCAGGACAAACTGGGTGCTACACTGACTCAGTATTGGAAAGTGAGGCGTCCATCCTACCTGTAAAGGTAATCATGGAATGAAGTTTGATGCTTCTAGACCTGCAACAGTTGTTAACATTCGCTATGTGGCAATAACAAAACTTACAAATAGTTCCTTTAAAGCCGTTTCAACAATTAAATTACATGACTATGTGTATTGTGAAAGAAGATGGTCCCACTCACAAAACCTTTAGCATTGCTCTAAGCGAATATCATTGCATCAAATGGATGGATTTTCTTTGATTTGATCAGACTTTATTTATAAAGGCTCACAAGGGAGGTACACTGTAAGGCTGTGTTGCCCATGTGTTTCAGTGGCTCTGACAAGACAGCTACAATCACACTTGTTGCTTTCCACTTACACAGGGATGTCTTACATGTCTCTGTGCTTCTCCCTGATTCCACACATGCTCCTGAGGACTGTGAAACTAAATAGGAAACAGGGACACTGAGCGTGTCTTTGTGCGTGTGTAACAGTCTCTGTAATGAGATAGGCCGATCTATTAATGGATTAACGATTCAGTTTCCCTTGCTGCATCCTCCAACACTACAGTATGCCAGACATGATACATAGATATACGTATTGATATAAATAGACCAGGGGGGGTTGCCCATGTCTCTGGCCTGATTAGGTAGCTGCATAACACTCACCAGGGGCCTTTCAGCAATTATACAATGTATATTGCAGCTGCAAGACATGATGCATAGTATAAATAAAGCTTATGCACCAGTCCCTGCTCGGCGGCTAATGATCCTCTAACAGATATCAGTGGCTCTGTGGCATTTCTTATTTTGTTGCAGGGCCTCACTGGCCTGGCTATTTCAAGTTGTCTTATTGTAAGGGTTATGAATCCACTTGGAAACCCAAGTCTGGCTGTCTATCTACGTGGGTGGCTGTCTGAAGCCAAGGCATTTTTAGAACTGTGTCTCGTCATCTTCCCTGTCACCGTTCTTCATCTGTCTCTGTGCAAAATCATAACTTCTTCCTTAGTCCTGACAGAAGAAAGCATGCACACACTTAAAGTTTATTCTTGCCTCCAACAGAGATAATCCGAGCTGAGCGAATCAGCGTTCGTGATGTCTCCACCAACTCTGCCACGCTCCAGTGGCGACCCGTTCTCTCCGGTTTGACGGGCCACTATGAGATCCGCTTCGCCCCGGTTCTGATGGGAGGGGCGGGAGTTGGTGGAGGAGCTGGAACTGGGACCAGTCCGAGTACAGGTGGTAGTCAGTACCAGAGACTCATCCAGACTGCTGACTCCAGCACTGCCAGGTTAACGGGCCTGAAGCCTGACACCACCTACACTGCTACACTGACCCCAGAGTCCAATGAACATGTGTTCAACGCGCTCTCTACCACCTTCACAACGAAACCAGGTTGGGTCACAAATAGTTTTTACATGTTGTGTCATAAATGTACATTTAACCTGCCATTTACACTTATGTACTGTACTATGTATGTACTAAGTCCAGTTTAAAGGGATAGTTCAACATTTTGGCAAATTTGCCTATTGCTATAATCCCTATAGTCTTATGAGTAGGTACATTACCTTTAATTATCAGTTTAAGATTTAAGATACGTGGGTTAGAAACGTGAGCTGCTCAGCGAACACAATGGAGGTGAACGGTACAAGGTCCCCTGTCCCTCATCAAACTCATCAAATACACAATCCAACAGCGCCAAAACGCTCTTGTGGACAAGTTGTAACCTGCACATTCGCCATGCTATGAAATAATCATGTATAATTATGTGACATTATGACATGAAGCAAATACTTGGAACTACTTCATTATCGCTCCCAGCAGCCATGTCTGGAATGTAGTTCTGACTATGCATTTGCCTCGAAAACAACTCTCGTAACATTACATTATTATTTTATAGCGTGGTGAATGTGCAGATCACAACTTCTCCACAAGAGCGTTTAGGCGTTGTTGGATTGTGTATTTGATGAGTTTTAAAGGGACATGGGACCTTGTACCATTCACCTCCATTGTGTTCACTTAGCAGCTCGTGTCACTGCCCCGTGGATCTCAAAAAAACATGCACTGATAATTAAAGGTAATGAACCTACTCATATGACGATAGGGATTATGGCAATAGGTGAATTTGCCAAAATGTTGAACTATCCCTTTAAGCAAAAAAGGCAAACATTTGTAAGTCGCCGCCTCTGCCATTTAGTGGCACTATTTACTGTTATTTTGACATTTTACAGTGTACATTTATATCTACAGGTGACTAAAACTCAAATATGTGGATTATTGGTTATATTTTATTCTGACTACACACTCTTAAGAATTACTTAATAATTCAGCATTCAGCATTTTTGAGGTATGTGTAAAACATTCTTCAAAAATGAGGACAACCTAATGAAAAATATCTTTGTTATTTATTGTTGAATTTCTACATGCAGCACAAGTTTCCTCATGATGCATTTGTCTTCTTCAATTTTTTTTTTTGTCCTAAAGAGGTGCTGAGCCCAGCTACGGTCACTGTGTCTGAGTCAGGACCAACCAGCGTCCGGGTGAGCTGGGGTCCTCTTCAGCCAGACAAAGTCACAAGTTACTACATCGAATACTCTGCCCTGCCCCGGGGGAAGCTCCACGCTGTCACAGTGAGCAGAACGCAGAACTCTACTCTCCTCAGAGACCTCCAACCAGACACCACTTACCTGGTCACCATCAGTGCCCGGCATGCCTCGGGCAAGGAGAGGGCCATGTCTGTCAAAGTGTGTACACAGGAAGGTGAGACATGGGAAGAAAATTTGGTCACACATTGTAATCAAGGATCCTTTTACCACCAGCTAATCCTAATCCTGCTCAGTGTAGTCCTTCCCAGATCTTAGATTTCAGATAATTGCAGGCAGTTCCATTCAGGTTTGACTGCTTCAAGGACAGGCCTAAATATATATCCTGTGCTGGTGCCATTAAAGCATTTGTGTTTACCTTTCCCTTTGTCTTTTTTACACTCATTCATATCTTTTTCCTCTCAGCTGTCTTTCTGACTAACGTCTCTGTGGTCTCCATTTCCAGTGACTCCGGCCTTGGCAGACCTCCAGCTGACCACAGTGGGCAGTGACTCGGTGCAGGTAGACTGGAAGGGCAGCGTGACAGGTTTGAGGGGCTACTGGCTCACCTGGGAGGGACAGCAGAGCTCCGTCCCGGGTCAGCACTTGTATTTGCCGCCGGACTCTTTGTCAACACGTCTCATACACCTCCCTCCATCAGCTAGGGTGTGTGTGTCACCTATTTATCGGACAGCACGTGGGGAGGGACTGTGTTGCACAGCACAGTTTCAGTCAGGTGAGTGGTGATGGGAAATGTCATGTAATAATGTGACAGCTAAGGAAATATGCTCATTCCCCATCTTTCCAGGGGTTTAGTGCATTATGAAACAAAATGCCATGAGGAAATTTGCATAGCTTAGCATAACAACCGGAGGGAGACCATCTAACAAACAAATGACTTCCAAAACCTTGCTGTTGCAGTTCAGATGATGCTCAGAAGGACGGATAATCTGTCACAATATATACATATATCAATCAAACTTCACATTTGTTGCTTGTACATTTTTGTTTTGGAGTAGAAACAGCCTGGACATGTTGCTAGGCAGACTGTGGACGAAACGCTCTTTGAGATAATGTCTTTCCTGCTCCAGCTAGGTGCATAAAAAAGAAATATGATTATTTGCTGTGTTGAAAAGATCATTGTCATTTTCAGTGGTCTGGCATCCAATGTGAAATTTCACATTTTCATACTGCTTGTCCCTCTTTCCAGTTTTTGATTTTGCTAAGCTAAGCTAAGTTAAACTGTTGGCTCCTGGCAATAGCGTCGAATTTCCTGTACAGGCATAGGGTCAGTCTTCCCTTGTAACTCTTGGCAAAACAAAGCAAACACATACATTTCTTAAATGTCAAACTTTTGGTGTTGATCTTCTCTAATCTATCTTTCAGAAGAGACATGAAAACAAATATTTCTGAAAATGTCACACTGTACCTTTAAAGTTTCAATTAACTAAAATCATCAAAAAATCTCAGAATTTTTTGTTATTTTTTAATATGATTGTTTCATTTTAGCATTCATGTCTATTGTATTGGGGTGGCAGATATAACAGAGAGTTATCTCAAATCGTGGCAAATAAAACCTGTCTACGTGCGTAGGTTTGAGTAGAAGTACTGTAATTAAGAAAATATGTGTTTATGTTGAACCAGCTCTTGAAACTACAGTGTTAATTTTGCCATTTGTTGTCTGATGGAAGTTGTCAGTGATACATGAAAATGCATTATCTAATACTCTGACCTTTGGCCAGGATTTGATATCTATAAATGTGAATGTTGTAACTGCTGTTTTCTCCCTCTTCCCTTTAGAAGCATTAGCATATGGCCACCAATTATAGCACCCCTGAACTACAAGTGCACCTTACCAAACATGGAGGGACGATGGCGAGAAGAATGCTGACTTCCATCCATAATTCTTTTCCATGCCTCTCCCCTCTGTGGACATCATCCAGGAGAGATGTGTGGTTTGGCTTACTAAGCACTTACTCACGTGGAAGCCATAGACACTTAAGAGTGGTCTTGGACAGTATGGCTACATGATGACTTCTACAACCTGCGACACAAAGGACTATTTCCTTTTCCATTTCTATTGTCTCATCTGGTTTACACCTGTAGCCAATGTATAATGCTTCAGTTTAAAGATGCAGGCTTAAGATAATGATTTGTTTTGCATATAAAGAGCAGGGCATGCTGGGAATGTTGGATACTTTCTGTGGCTTGTTTTGGAGAATGGCTTTGTACCATATGTGGGCTTCAGGCCCAAATCAACATTTTTTTTCAAGTCCTGCTAACGCACAGAGAGTATCTGATTTACATTTATAATAAATACTTATGCCTTGTACTCTGTCTGTCTCAGCACATGCTTGAAATTATTGGATACTTGCATGTGCACACTGGAGTGGGAACATTAACATGCGGTCCCTAATAACAGGATCTTCAGGATTGCTTTGAACTTGGAAGAAATTACGAACAGACCAGCCATATGCCCAGAAACAACTGAGATGCTGCGTTCAATATGTGTAACTGAGACTTGTGTTGTAATGGTTTCTGGAGATAGATCCATCATTCATATTTATTAATCAACAATCATGTAAGTATGAGAATAAAGAGCGTGCAGTATTTACATACATGCTGTTTACATTTTCAGACTGTTACCTTTTTTTAAGCAAGCCTGTACTGCCCCCTACTGAAAGGGTCCTTACAGGCTTATAACTGATCTGTCGCTGTTATCCTCTCAAAGCAAATGTATTGTTTTGTGTTTGTTGACCACTATTGAAATTTAACAAGAACTTCAAATAAAGTCCTGTAATAATTTTGTTTATACTCTTTTTTTTTAACAGTCTGAACTGAGAGTTTGGGGCACGACAGGGGTGGAGAGTAAAAAAGGTCTACATTTATTTGAGTGCTGTCCTTAAGAATGTTTTTCAAGTATCTTTCTTAACTGACCTTTAATCTACTACAATTAAAAGACAAATGTTTTGACCTTGGCAGTGTCCCAACAATGCTACGTTAGATAAAGATGAGGCAGAAGACTCTTCACAGCTGTGCCTAAGGTCCGTTTTTGAAGTTTTTGAAATAAAAAGGCCAACAGATACTTTTCACTTTAAATAATTACTGTACCAAACTCTATCACTGCCTCTATCACATTTGATTAGGCGGATTTATACTTTGACTTTGGTTCAAATAATGAAGATGTGCACATCACTGATTTAACACGTCAAAGTCAGGTGGTGAGTCATGTGGAGTAAAACACAAGCAGTGAAAACAGCACAATTAGTACAATGTCCCTAGTGGTAGCCAACCCTAAACTATGTTATTAGCCAGTGTAGCAGTATACTCGCTGCAAAATTGTCCTTCAAGATATGAAATTATATAAATAAGCAGGACGTATTAAGTGTGTTTTCTCTGTATGGTAAAAACAAACAAACAAGCAAGCAAAATACAGCTATCAAAGACCGTTGTGTTGTTGACGAAGAGCTCCGCGGTTTACCGGGAGCACCTGAAGGCAGCACTGCAGTTGCATTACCAACCAGTGGAGGGCGTCGATCTACGGATGCCGTTTCCCGTTAGCCCATCAAGCTGCAATACATTGACATTGCGAAGATGGAGGCTGTTATGGTCTAGAACAGGATACATAGAAAGCAAAAAAAAACCAAACAAACAGAAAAACTGCGAGTTTTAGAGCCCTGTTATGACAACATTTCCAGTCGGTGCAGGTAAGCGGAAACCCACCTGATTACTTAGCCTGCGAGCAGACGTTAGCGCCCTTCCAAAGTTATGTAGCTAGCGCAAATGACAGCTAATGTCAGCGAACGGTAGCTAAGCTAGCTAGCAACATCGGATCAACTACAACGTAGTTTTAGATAACTGATAAGTTAGTGCATTGAAACGCTGTTTTTTCTTAACGATAGCTAGTTGTCTTATTTGAAGAGACGGCCTTGCAACCCAAAAGTCGACCGATAGCTAAGCTGAGCTAATGTCATCTGCAAGATGAGGAAGATGTTTTGATGTCAATGCTAGCTAACGTTAGCAAGCTAATTGTATTCAGAACCGTTTCCTGGTTGTGACTCCTGCTCGTTATCGACCCTACGTTTAGAATATAAATGGGTGTACGTTTAATTCCTCGATTTGACTTCCTCGGCTTTAGCGTGCAGGTGACTTAAGTCAGCTGTATGCGCTGTACAACGCTAGCCTTGTTTTCTCCGGACGAACAGTACATAACGTTGGTAGTAGCAGCATTAAAATCTAGGCTGTTCGATGGTTACTGTCAAATTATGCATAAATTATCATGACTTCAGACCCACACTGGGTTTTATGATAAGTTACGCTTTGTGTCGACTTGCCTGCATGCAAATCACATTTAAAAAAATATAATACAATCATCATAGTTGCTGACGTTACTAATCTTAACCCTGCATTCTTCTTGTAGCTACTAAAACAAATAAGTGCAACTAAACCAGTTGAACAAGTTGAAGCTGAAATGCTGCTTGATGGACTTGTGATCTTGATAGTCGTTATGATCAAAATGACTATGGTTAAGGGTTAGGATTAGGATTCAAACAGAACCTCGTCCTGTGAGAGGTGTGTATGTTTTCCTGATTGCAGTAACAACACAGCTTCGACGACAGATGACACAACTGTACCAATTCTTGTTTTATGTCTTGCAATATAAAGGTGACTGTACTGGATCTGTGTCTGCAGGTGGAGGCAGGAGGTTTGAGTAGAGTGCAGTAAGACATCGGCAGAATGTACTCCGAGTGGCGCTCGCTGCAGTTGGTGGTGCAGAGCGACCAGGGCCACCTCAGTGTTCTGCACACCTATCCCACCACCGTGGGCACAGAGGTGGCAAATGCCGTGGTCAAGCCTCTGGGTACAGCTGTGAGCCCTGTCGCCACAGAGAACATCCTCAAGACAGACAAGGAGGTGAGAAAGACGTCCATTTAACACAATTTAACACCTCTGTAGTCTTCCAAGTTACCTGCTCCACCACAAAGGTGCAAGAGTCTGTCAGCTTGAACACTTACAGTGCATTCAGATTATACAGGGCCCTTCATCTGTTTCACATTTTGTTGTGGTGCAGCTTTATGCTAAAGTTGTTTTGTCCATGGGTACCTGACACCCCAGAATGACAAAGCAAAAACAAAATTTAAGACATTTATGCAAATCTGTTGAAAAGGAAAAAACTATTCAGACCGTTTGCTATAACACTTTAGCTCGTGTGCTTCACTTCCAATTACCCTTGAACATTTTTGAGATATTTTTACACCTTCTCTTGTGATGAATTAATTTAGTGGGACATTTGGAGAGACACATACCTGTGTGTATCAGAGATCACGGCGGACAAGGCATGTCAGAATTAAAACCAAGCCATGTGGTCAGAGAGAGGATTGTGTCACGGCTCAGATCTGGGGAAAGCTACAAAATCATTTTAACTCCATTGAAGGCTCCCACATTTGAAGAAGCTATAAACAAAAAGAACTTCCTATAGCTCACCACCTGGACTAATTAGGCAATTTGGGGTTTTCCTAACTATGTGACCAAGAACCTGAGACCCTGTGTGGAGAGGGGAGAAAGTTTCAGTGGGACAGTCATCACTGCAGCATCCCACTGATTAGATCCTCATGGCAGAGTTGCCTGATAGAACCTTTTCTCCAGAGAGGGATTTAAAAGTTAGCAAGAAAACCTCTCAGATTTTGAGATTTTCTGGTGTGAAAAACCAAAATTGAACAGCTTGCGATCCCAACAGAGTGAAGTATCTCTGAGTAAAGGATTTGAATCATTATGTCAGTGTGATGTTTCAGTTTTCCCTTTTTTAGTTAATTTTAAGAAATCCAAAAATCTTTTTTTGCTTTGTCATCATGGCTGTTTATTAAGACTTAGGCATCTGATCTCAGCAAATGACGTTAAACTACCGGTAGTATGTGTTGCATATTATTTTTGCAAATGGGGCGCCTGCTCAACCCACTGCGCCACATGGCGCTCCGATGCATATTATTTTTGAGGACATGCAGCTTAGTGTGACCATTGTGGTTTTATATTATATGAGGAGTAATCAACTTAAAAGAACAGCCTCTATATCAGCGGTATTGTCTTTGACAGTTTTGATAGGATGGATTGTGTCACTGCAGGTTTGGAGGTATGTTTCTTAACCTTGATTTAGACCAGATGTTTGACTTTGAGGCCAAAGAGTTAAACTTTTATGTCATGAGATCAGAGTCTCAAAGTGCTGTCAAGGTCCATCAAAGTGCCATTAGGCCAAACCAATTTGGACGGTCATAAGTGTTTTACTAGGAAGTGTCTTTGGTGTAGCTACTCTAGCATGTAAAGGCCTGACTGGTGAGTGCTACAAAGATAGCTTCTCTTATCTCTGCAAGGGGCTTAGGCCTGAAACACAACACAGGCTTAATGCTGTCAGAGCAGCTCTGCCTGCACTTCACCTCTCATTGAAATTAGAATAGAAACACACTGCGTACTAATGTATGTGTGTTTTCTGTACATGTTGTGCATTGATAATGAAAAAGAACAAGAAAACCACTCTAAATTTTCACATTCTAAAACACCGGAAGCAAACACTACATATATCTGCATAAACATTGTAAGTACATTTAATTGGCATGTTCTGAGCCCCTGCATAGGATCAGGGCTGAGTTTTATTTAAGGCAGATTAGTTACGTACTAGATTGGTTTCTTATCCTTTTATTAATTAATTTATTTCTCTGTATACATCATGTGTCAAATGTCTCCCTCATGCTCTGATGAAACCCTGGAATGTCTGCTCATACACACAGAGCTCACAGCAAGCCAAGGGTTTCAGCTAATGCTATGACAGCATGCGTCAGGAATTATTGTGAGAGGAGGTGCGTTGGATTAAAAATATTTCAGCAATATTCCTCAGGTGCACAGTGAATTGAAGAGCTGCCGTTGCTTTGAACTTCACTTCACGCTGAGGATAACGCTTGGATAAGTCTTTCTGCCAATTCTGATCCACACTGACTCCCCTCCCTCTTCATAGATATCATACAAAACACTGTAGATAGAAAATGAGAGAAAATATTCCAGAGTACTGAGAGCTGTTATACAGGGCTTTAATGATGGCCGACTTAAGGCTGTGTATGCGGCTATATGACACAGGAAAAATAAATCAAAAAAAGACAAGGATTGAAGTCAGCATTTGTATATAGTAAATATAGACATCTTTGGATTATGGGCAGGAAAACATGAATTTACCATCAAAGGAAGTTCATCACACACCTTTCGAATATTTGGTCTGTTTTTTATTTAGCAAGAAACATAGCTGAGTGAAACACCTGTATTGTATTTTTCATTATCATTTTATCCTAAACTTTTGGCTGCCCTTGCTATGAAACCTTAAATATGCAAAACTACTTGTAGTTACATACTTGACAAAGTGCAGACTTCAATAAAGTTAACAATATTACATTGTAACAGAATATGACTGTGCTGAAAATATGGTTTGAGAGCTGTCATTCTTTATGTCAAGTGCAGTGAGATGCACAACTCCTCAACAGTAATATAAATGATGAGATGCTGTAAAATAATCAATAAGTCATCACTTAACATGTTACCATGAACTAATGAGAACGGTTTGACCCGTAGGTGAAGTGGACCATGGAGGTGCTGTGTTATGGCCTCACCCTCCCTTTAGAAGGCGACACTGTCAAGCTGTGTGTAGATGTGTACACAGACTGGATGATGGCCCTGGTGTCGCCCCGGGACTCCATGCCTCAGCCTGTGGTCAAGGAGCCCAATATGTACGTTCAGACCATCCTCAAACATCTATACAACGTCTTTGTACCAAGGTACGTCCGAAATTTTCACAAATCGTCCATTAGCTTCATCTTTTTGCAACTGAAATGTGTACTCGGTGCATGTTTGTGTATGTTTGTTTTTACCCCATGTTATCCCCTCTTTTCAAACCCCTGCCTCTGTCTCCAGGCCTGAGCAGCACAGTCTCAACCATATCAGGCTTTGCCAGCAGGTTCTGACTACAGTCCAGAAACTGGCCCGAGAGTCTGTTTCCATGGTTAGAGAAACCTGGGAGGTGCTGCTGCTCTTCCTGCTTCGCATCAACGACACATTGCTTGCCCCACCCACGGTTGGAGGTGAACCACTTTCTGTCCTCTTAAATCGCTCTTGATGTATTGACTTAGGTAATAGTAATTATTAGTCACTAATTAAATACAATAATTATTTCCCCTCTTTTTTCAGTTGGAGTAGCAGAGAAACTGGCAGAGAAACTGATGGCGGTGCTGTTTGAGGTGTGGTTGCTGGCCTGCGCCCGCTGTTTTCCCACGCCACCGTACTGGAAGACAGCGAGGGAGATGCTGGCCAACTGGAGACACCACCCTCCTGTTGTGGAGCAGTGGAGCAGAGTGGCCTGTGCCCTGACCTCCAGGTTAGAAAGGCATTAGTTCAGCTTCATGTGGTCCTGGATTTAGTGCTGAAAAAGGTTTCACACAGTCACTGAGAGCAAGTTTTGTCTGCACTCACCTTGTTGGATAGTTTGAGGAGACGCAAGTGCAATTCATTCATTCATTCATTTTCTATACCACTTATCCTCACTAGGGTCACGGGTGAGCTGCGCAAGTGTAATTATTAATTAAATAATAACAGCCTTTGAAGTGTCAACATACTGGCAACTGGAAAAATGATTGTTGATGTTTTTCTAAGCAATAAAATCTTTGCCTCTCTGTCTATTTTCCAGACTTTTGCGATTTACCCATGGACCATCCTTCCCACCTTTTAAAGTTCCAGATGAGGACGCCAACCTGATTCCTTTAGAGATGGACAATGACTGTGTGGCTCAGACGTGGTACCGCTTTCTCCACATGCTCAGGTGTGTTGTATTGTGGTATTGTCTGGGCTGTCACAGAGATGCTCCTTCCTCAAACTAACCTTCTTTTTTTAGACACAGAAGTTGCAGCACATAGTGGAACTAAAGCACCTCATATCATTCCCATCAAAAATTTCCCCCTCTCTGCTGTATGTACTATACTTCCTCTCACTTCATGCTAATTATCCTATCTTTCCTATCTCTTTTATCTATTCACTTTTTCATTAAGCCTTTTGTGTATCTATCTGTCTGTTGGTCCTATCTGTTCTGATCCTGAACATCTTCCTGTTGGTAGCACTGCAAGCACACATCAAACTCGTCCCATTCATAGCTCACTTAAAGTCATCAGGTCACTTTTTTCAGTATCATCCTCTGAAAGACATAGACACATAATTGATCCTATTCTGTCCTGACCACGGCATGATCACATGTGAGATCTGTCCACATAAGCTTCAGCAGAGTCTGTAAGCTTTTAACTTAATACATAAGTTTGTCTTCTGTCTGTTTACAGCAACCCAGTGGACCTGAGCAACCCTGCGATAGTGAGCACCACTCCAAAGTTTCAGGAGCAGTTTCTTAACTCCAGCGGTATCCCGCATGAAGTGGTGCTGCATCCATGTTTGAAACAGCTTCCACAGATCTTCTTCAGGGCCATGAGGGGTGTCAGCTGTCTAGTGGATGCCTTCTTGGGTAAGACTGACGAGCGAGATGGTTCAGTCAATTTTTGAAAAGACAATAAGGGATATAATTCAGAATGAAATGGTCAAAGTTGTCACAATGGTTCTGTGTGTGTTATAAACTTTGTCAACATTACACCTGTTTTTGAAGTTACTCCAAACTTCTAGGTACAGGTTGATGCTTGTTCAAGTTAGAATTACATTTTTGTGGCATGTGATTATGAGGGTCAGCAGACATTTCCAACTACTTCAAGCAAGTGTCAAAACACTACAAGCTAACTGTTTAAGAGGGGCGAAATTTGTCGATACCAATAGCTACTGCAACCTATAACCATATATTAAACACCTAAAACAAATACACAAGTGGATGTAATGAGTAGTAGAAGAAGAGCCTCAATTTTAAGGTACTTTTAAGTTCTTGTAACAGTCTTTGCTCCCTTCCAGTTGTTTTACAGGCACTGCTCCTGCATGAACTCAAGAAGGAGAATGTCAGTAATCCGTGTATGACAATTTGAATAGAAAGATGTCAGTGTGTATTTTTCTCTCTACACTGTAGGTGTCTCTATTGAAAAGAGAGATGTACGGGAGAGGGTGTTCACTTTTTCCCACGTGCTGCTCTCTCATGGTACAGACATCAGCTGACACGTCATATAATGAGATGGGAATATAATGGTCTATTTATTGGTGGTGATGATATTAACAACTGGGATTAGTCTTGCTGCAGCAAAATTATAAGTCCCAGGCATTCAGACTAAACTACAAGATCATCAACAAGGGGGTGTCCCGCAAGAATAAAAAGTGAATCAAGACGGATGGAGTCTATTACTGGTGATTTGTATCTAACCATTGTCTTGCATGTCTACCAATGAATATAATTAATGATCAACTCACAGACTCATCCCTTCATTTTCTCCTCTCATTTCATAACATTGGAAATTAGAAAATGATTAAATTGACTCAAAGCCAGTTCTGGTCACTGGAAAACTGAATAACCTTTCTGTCAACAGGTATATCACGTCCCAGAGCTGACAGCGCCCCGCCCACCCCAGTCAACAGATTGAGCATGTCTCCGCCCCCCTCCATTGCCAACACCACGCCCCCTCACAGTCGCAAGCAACGGCATACAGTGGTCACCAAAACCACAAGCAAGAGTTCGACTGTAAGTGACAGTAAACTACCAATGTCTGTTGTGTACTGTGAATTATTTGCAGGTGATCTGTAGACAGAACAGGGAGACTTACATTTGTCATGTTTATGTGAAGAAATTTTAACTTATCTTTTACTTCTTTGATCTGTTAATTGCACCGATCATGCTGTTACCACCCCGATCACATGTCTCGATCTATCCCTCCATACTCTGCAGGGCAGTGGGAGTCAACCAACCAAAGCCTCCCAGCAGCAGCAGCAGCAGCAACAGCAGCAGCAGCAGACTTCATCCTCCCCGACCCTGCTCTCCAGCCCCAACCAGAGCAGCTGGGAGTCTCGGCCTCTGCCGGCCCCGGCACGGCCAAAGGTCAACAGCATCCTCAACCTGTTCGGCCAGTGGCTCTTCGACGCTGCTCTGGTGCACTGTAAGCTCCACAGCGGCCTCAGCCGAGACCCGAGCATGACTGGTAAGAAGTGAGACGATGGCTATAGCGTTTCCATTAATGCATGGTCAGGTGGGTGTTCTGTCGCTGTTCTTTAGTATGTGTGTTTTTGTGGACTTCTCTGTGTTTTTCGGTGTCCGTGTTATTTTTTATTGTATGTCGTTGGGATATCCTTTCCTTTTTTTCACCATTTTCTCTGAAACTTCTATGTGCTTTTTCTGTGTGTGGAGGGCTTGGTTAGAAGTGGCCTGGTATGAAATTTCCATCTGACTCTAATTCATTTACATTTACCAACAATTTGTACATGGCTAAAACTGCATATAGTCTATAACGATATGCTGAGGACTTCACATAGACTCATTTTTATTGGTGAAATCATCGCTAGAGGAGTCAATGACAGCACATAGAGTACCTAGTATTTGAAAATAAATTTGGCTTTTCATTGGCTCTCCATTTATTTTTCTCTTTTTGGTGTAGTGTCCTGCACGTGTCTACCATGTCTGATTAATGTTAAACAGTTTTAACAGGTCAAAAGTCATGTATTGAGGAGAACAAAAAAAAAACAACAATTCATGCCTGATATGAATTGATCCCAAAATATTGGATCTGCTTTGATTTTGTGTCTCTCCACTATTTCTGTTATCTTGCAGCCTCTTTTATCCAAATTCTCCTTTCTTATAAATCTTGTAAGTAGGAACGGCAGCTTTTTTTCCTCACTTGATTTGCGTTTCTTGACAAATCTTCCTGCTTTTTAGTTGAGTTCCTCATGATCATCGCCATTATCACCATTGTTTTCTGTGCCCACTCCTTGTCATATATAAAAGTTCACCAGCGTTCTCTCAGCGTTTCGCCAAAGGTGATGGAATGGGTTTCACCAACTGACCACTTGTCTCGATCATAACGTTGCCAGTTTGTGACGCCACCCTGTTTATGAGTTCTCATTTTCTTTTGTTTGGGTCTCACTAATCCTTATTATGTAGTCGCAGACCTCCCCCCTCAAGTTCAGCATTAATGTTTTGTTTCTTGTAATTTCCTTTTGTATTGTTGGTTCACTTGAGTTTTGATTTTTATTAGTTTGGTGCCTCAATGCATGAAGTGAATGTTCTGTACCTGGAGTGACAGTCATATAATTGCAGCAGCGAGGGAGCTGACACAGGGATTTTGTTGAGTGGTCTTGCAGCAGAGAGTAACTGATACATTTTATTGCCAGCACACAACACTTGGTCATGAACTTCTACGGCAAACTCTTTGTGTCAGAGTTCCCTTGAGTTGAATGCTTTTAAAAGATGTGAGTGTGTGTTTGCAGTCATTGAAGTCTTTGCTTTATCTTTTTTGTGATTTGTGATTTAAAGTCTGCTTTGTGGTGCTTATGTTTTTTTTCTCCAGTTTTTACCTTTTTACGTTTGGTTGTACTCCGCATATCGTAAATCTGTGTTTGCCTGTTCCTCATACATGCATGAATACTAATGACCACATTACAATTCAGTGTCCTTTCATTCTCTGTCTCTTCCCACTCTCTCCAGCAATAGCCACTCAAGTAGGTCTGGAGCTGAGAAGGAAGGGTTCTCAGATGTCCACCGACTCCATGGTGTCGAACCCCATGTTTGACGCCAATGAGTTCCCAGAGAGCTACGAAGCAGGACGAGCTGAGGCCTGCGGGACTCTCTGCCGCATCTTCTGTAGCAAGAAAACAGGAGAAGATATTCTGCCTGTTTACCTGTCCAGGTAACAAAGTCATCTTCTTTACTCTGGTGACAGTGCCAGACTGTTTGCTGTCAACAAGACACAGCACAGAAGCCTTGAGTTGAGCAGCTAATAGGTTGCTACCTCTCTATCTTTGTCTATAGGTTCTACATGGTCCTGATTCAGGGTCTTCAGATCTCTGATTTCATCTGCAGACCAGTTCTGGCTTCCATCATTCTCAACTCCTCCTCTCTCTTTTGTACTGACCTGAAGGGCATCAATGTGGTGGTGCCCTACTTCATAGCTGCCCTGGAGACTATTGTACCAGACAGGTTAGACCAGTACTTACACTAATTTTGCATCACTGTACCAGATGAAGATAACATTTTCATGAATGTGTTATCTGCTGATCTAACTAGAAAACCAAACATGTTTCAGGGTTCAGATATTCTCTGAAGTTTGACTCATAAGATTTGTTGTTCTCTTCCAGGGAGTTGTCAAAGTTCAAGATGTATGTAAATCCTACCGACCTGAGGAGAGCCTCCATCAACATCCTGCTGGCCATGTTGCCTCTGCCACATCACTTTGGCAATATCAAATCAGAGGTGACAGCTTTGCCCTCCTTCTCTTTCAATTTTATAGCCTTTTCCGTCAGCTCATTTGGAATGTGTAACAGGTTGAAGGCACAAGGGCGTGGATCAGTCTTTACATTTTAACTCCATAAGGCCTTCAGATGTTCACATATAGCACACAGTGGAGCAAGCTCTCAAATTTGTTTTCAGTGTTTTCCTCCTTTTCATATAAACCAGGTTGTGTAACCATGTTGACTTTGTGTGCCTCAGGTCCTGTTGGAGGGAAAGTTCAATGAGGAGGATGGTTGGCCTCATGACCAGCCCGTTTCCTTCCTGTCTCTGAGGCTACGTCTTGTCAATGTCCTGATAGGAGCGCTGCAAACTGAGACCGACCCCACTAACACACAGCTCATCCTGGGTATGTATTCACTTTGATTTCTCTACTACTACTTACTGAATTCTCTATCTACTTTGCATATTGGCCTTTGTTTTGTTTTATTGTTAATCTCCACCTCCCTCTCAGGTGCAATGCTCAATATTGTTCAAGACTCAGCACTGTTGGAGTCCATAGGTGCACAGACAGAAACTGTAAGTCTCAGATCATTGCTGCTTTCTACTGCTAAATCATTAACATTTTATGAAGCCAGCAATCGTGTCACTGACTGGACATCAAAATTGCTCTATTTTTGTGGTGGCAGGGCAGTATAGATGGGAGTCACATGACAATGAGGAGTCAGAGCCACAGCCGCACCAACAGTGGCATTAGTTTCACCAGCGGAGGCAGCACAGAGGCCACCAGCCCAGACTCTGAGCGTCCAGCCCAGGCCCTGCTCCGCGACTATGGTAAGAGACAGATGCCTCTCCTGCACTCGGTGTGTTTGTGCTTGGTGGAATTAAAACAACAACGCCAGCTTTGGTGAGATTGTGCAGAACAGACTCGCTGGTGCATTTTTTTCCAATCTGACTGACTAAATTAACATGTTTGTTCCCTATAGCTAACGTGGTTAAAGTGCTTTGCAGAGTTAAGAAGCGTTGGGTAAAATGTTTTTGTAGGTGATGCAGAGTTATTATTTGCTGTGATGCTGTGATGCTGTGATGCTGTTATTATTTGCCAGACGTGTGCAGTCCTGGGGCTGGCTACATTTTCTCTCTGATTGACTCGTTGCAGCAGTGTTGCCTAAGTGAAAGCATTTCAAACACTTTTTATTGGGGAGGGCTGAGCGATTTTTAAATAAATTGGCAGCAACAGCTCTTATTTCAATTTTACACACATTTTTACTGAAGTATATTGGGGGAGGGGGTTCTGCAGGGTTCCTGTGGGACGGGACGGTTACATTGTACTGTGTTGCTCAGTATTGGACAGGAAAACACACGAGTAGGCAGAAGTCTGGAGACCATTGCTTCGTAAACTGCAACAAATTCTACAGGATTTTAAAATGTTGACATCGCTCAGCCTCTTTCCTCAGTTTATTATCTATTCCTCAGTCTTTTGTGCACCATGGTGTGTTGCTCTGACTTGAAACACTGTACTGTTGCATGTTTTAATACCTAAACGTATCTAATAACTGGGCATCTAGGACATTTTTTCTGTTGTGTGTACTTGAGCTTCATTGTCTGAATTCTGCTTTGCTCTATCTATCTTTGCGGTGTTTGGTATTTTGGGGTGTTATATGGTCTAGCTCTTCCAGATACGGCGGCAGGCCTGCTGGTGCGCAGCATCCACCTGGTCACTCAGAGGCTCAACTCTCAGTGGAGGCAGGACATGAGCATTTCCCTGGCTGCCCTGGAGCTGCTGGCTGGGCTTGCCAAGGTAAAACTAGCACCACAGAGACTCACTATAACAATCTGCAGTCATTAATCACAAGGCCCAGCCAAACTGAGACTACTGCAGAGTGGTCTTCCAGTTGATCCATGTTATCCACCCAAGTCTCAGATAGTTATATCTCTTGAAGTGCAGTTTCGCTCATCACTGCAAATTTATACAACCACAACGGTTTTCTCCCTCAATTCCAAGGTTCACAGAAAATGATGCTCTGACACTAACCTGTTAAAGGTCATATTAGCTTGCACTTGACTCTTGTTCTCCCCCAAATGAAACACTTCACCATCACAGGTAGCAAAAATAGTGGCATATTTGTGTGGTTCATGACAATTTATGAGTCAGAGATTTGCAAATTCATCACAAAGGAGTTGCTCTTGTGTCAAAAAGTTCCATAATCTGTATAGAGATTTCCAGTTTCTCTTTTTTTAATGGCTGTACAGTCTTTTTCAAGCCATGAAATGAGTCACTTTCCGGATAAGGACACATTATTAACTGGCTTTAATTGCAGAGTGCTGAGGAAAAGACCGAGGCAACATTGAGGCTACATGAGGTTATTTAATTTCTATATATACTAGTTCTAAGAATACTGTAATTTCTCCATAAGATTTTTAATTAAAAGCATGACTAATCAAATGTGCCACAATTTAGTAAAACCGTTTATCTCTCATGCACCAAGGCTCATAAAAAGTTTCGCAGTGGCACGAAAGGAAGAATTTTCATAATTTTGTTTTATAGCTCAGTGGGGTGAACAGGCACCCCATGTGCAGAACCCCAGCCCTGGTTCAAATCCCGAATCTGGTGGCCCTTTGCTGCATGTCATTCTCCTTCTCTCTGCCTCCCCTTTTCCTGTCTCTCTCAACTATCCTGTCAATTAAAGGCAAAAAACCTAAAAAATGTACTTCTAAAACATGTTGTTTCTGTACTTGTGGTTTTGTCTAAACCAGGTGAAGGTTGGAGTAGACTCTGCAGACCGTAAACGTGCCGTCAGCTCTATATGTGGGTACATCGTGTACCAGTGTAGCCGTCCAGCTCCTCTCCAATCCCGAGACCTCCACTCCATGATTGTAGCTGCCTTCCAGTTTCTGTGTGTGTGGCTCACAGAACATCCTGACATGCTGGACGAGAAGGTACGTTTAAAGGCGAGGTTTGAAATCTTTGTCAGACCTAGTGTTTGGTTAGAGGAATCGTGTTTAGAGATAATAAACTGTTTTTCTTTTCGTACCAGGATTGTTTGGTAGAGGTGTTGGAGATTGTGGAGCTGGGGATCTCTGGTAGCAAGTCCCGACAGGAACAGGAGGTTCGACATAAAGGAGAGAAGGAGCACAACCCGGCATCAATGAGGGTGAAGGATGCTGCTGAGGCGACTTTGTCCTGGTGAGTATCCTCAGTAAATTCTGATTGGAGACTTCACATGCAAACTTCATGTATCGTGACATATAACAACATTTGAAAATATGGACCATATAGTAACGATAATGTATCTTCACTGACCCAGTTTCGTCTGGTGCTGACCCTCCAGCAGAGGAGACTTGTAGTACAGTCAAACATGCACCTATTGACCCACTTTCATCATATTTATGTGCTTGCGTTCCTGGGGTGTTCCCCAGTATCATGCAGGTGCTCGGGGCCTTCCCCTCTCCCAGCGGGCCCGCCTCCACCTGCAGCCTACTGAATGAAGATACCCTGATTCGCTACGCCAGACTCAGCGCCACAGGGGCCAGCAACTTCCGCTACTTTGTCCTGGACAACTCAGTCATCCTCGCCATGCTCGAGCAGCCTCTCGGCAATGAGCAGAGTAAGTAGCGTATCGTCTTTTGATGTAATAATGATTTACAACTTAGTTATTCATTTGAATTTAACATCTGTGTCTTTGCAGACCCCAGTCCATCAGTGACGGTTTTGATCAGAGGCACAGCTGGAAGACATGCCTGGACCATGCAGCTCTTCCACCAACCCAGAGGAGCTCGGGCCAATCAGAGGGTGAGGTCACACTGTCGATTACTGAATAACAAAAAGCAATGATGCAAATTTAATATCACCCCAGAAATGATTTTATGTGACATGTTAGAAGTTTGGGTATGTAAAACTTAAAACTCCACTCCACTCCTGGTACAGTGATAACACACCCCCATATCTGTCGGCTTCTGTCTTCCCACAGCAGGTGTTTGTACCCGAGGGCCGTCCGATGCCCAACAATGACGTGGGGATTAAATACAATGTCAAGCAGAGGCCTTTCCCTGAAGAGGTGGATAAGATTCCTCTCGTCAAAGCTGATGTCAGTATTCCTGACCTGGACGACATCGTCAGTAAAGAGGTAAGAGACAAGTTTCCTGTTAAATCCTGTTATTCATCTGAAGTGCACATAATGATACATTTCATACAATAAGTATCACTCTAGGGGTGTGATGTAAATCAAGGTTATTTGTTGTTGTGGTTACAGTAGAGTGACTGATCATATTATTTGTTATTATACAAACTCAGGTGTGTTGTTTGGCCTGGCAGGATGATTCAAGAGCTACAAATACACTGAGTAATTACTCACATGTGAGTTGTTGGAGAGATCAAATTTCACTTGGGTGACTTGTGGGGAAAAAAGGGTCGAATCATCTGGTTTGGTGACAAATTATTGGTGCAGTTATCAACAAGAGATGTAGCATCACTTTGGATTAGCTTGTATAGGTTTACCTAAAGAGGGTGACTTCTTCTCTGTTCAAATGTTTGGTCACAATGTTTAAGTAATCACAGATGTACTTCAGATGTCTCTTCACATCTGGGTGACACCTCTGTATTTGCATTGTGGGTCTTGCCCTTTGTGAGTCAATGCCAAGTTTAGGCAACAAAGTGCCAGTCATCAGCTACAGTCTTTTGAAAGTGTCTTTTATCCCTGTCTCCTTTTTCAGCTGGAAGTTCAGCACGATAAGCTTCGCATCCTGATGCACAAGCAAATAGAGTATGAGAATGCCTTGGAGCGACACAGTGAGGAGATCTGGAAGTCCAAGCCGTTCCCTGACCCACAGACAGACTGCAAACCCCCTCCGCCCTCGCAGGAGTTCCAGACAGCACGCCTCTTCCTCTCCCACTTTGGCTTTCTGTCTCTGGAGGCTCTTAAGGTTTGTAAACATCTCTGAGAACTTTTTTATTTTCATGGAAAATCTCTCTGATCAAACTTGTGAGAAACATTCTCTGCCAATATCAGATATTACACACGAGCCTCCCTGTTTCTTATACCTAACTTTGATTGTTATGCATTGTCAGTCCGTTTTATGGCATGCTGCTATATTATTCTATACTGTATTTAAACTCAAGAAATCATTTTGGGCTGGTCCTGACTTGGGGTAATATCAACTAACAGTGTAAATGACTTAAAAAGTGCAAAATAAAAAATCAAATAAACAGCTATGAATGCTGTATTATTCATTAGTTTTTCTTTAATTATGTTAATGCTACTATAGAGTTCAAGTATTGTTCTTACATTCTTGTTGGTACAGTTTGAATAAACTGTATTGATATGAATTTGTTATTGATAATTAATAGGAGCCCAACAACAGTCGTCTACCTCCTCATCTGATTGGCCTGGAGTCATCCTTACCTGGGTTTTTCGATGACATCAGCTACCTGGACCTGCTTCCCTGCCGACCATTTGACACTGTCTTTATTTTCTATGTGAGAGCTGGACAGAAAAGCAGCCATGAGGTGAGGGAGCGCAGGCAGCACACAGATTCTCTATGGGATGGAAATGTTCACGTGACCTTTCACAATATAATGAATATGAAAATGTCTGGATATAAATGAATCTGTTTTTGTTGTGGGTCATCAGATCCTGAGGAATGTGGAGTCATCGTCCAGTGTCCAGCCCCACTTCTTGGAGTTCCTGCTGTCCTTGGGCTGGCCTGTGGACGTGGGACGCCACCCAGGGTGGACTGGGCACCTAGATACCAGCTGGTCCCTGAACTCCTGCTCCGACAGCAATGACATACAACAAACAGGTAAGCTAAGAAAACTAACCCTTCCATCAGATCTAAGGAAAGTCTTACCTACATGTTGGATGATTTTAGGATCTTACTTTTATTTGCCAGCAGAAGAAGCAACTACCCCAGAGGACACAGGAGGGTCTGTGTTCAATGGAGAGAAGAAGGTTTTGTACTACGCTGATGCTCTGACAGAGATCGCCTTTGTTGTCCCATCTCTAACAGAAAATTCTGGTTAGTTTTTTTTTTTTTACCTCTTTGAATATGAGCTGATAGAGACTGTAGGGGAGAGTGGGGTAAGATGAGCCACTTTTCATATTCAGGATCACTACATCGAGACAATTATAGTTTTGTTGCAAACTAATATATTATTATATTATATTATTATATTATTAGATATTTCAGGATGTTGTGCATCTTTACAAACTGACAGAATGAGTGTAAACAGAACTGTGTTGATAATATAGCATGTCCAAAAAAAGTGGTCTCGTGGCACAACTTACCTCGTGTATGGGGTAAGTTGAGCATAGGAGCGGGGTAAGTTGAGCCACCCCCCTCCTTCCCTTCCATCCATCTCCCACCTCCCCCTTTACTCAATACTGCACCCGTCCAGGTTGCAGTGGAATACAAACAGCTGTGATCTTCTCACTGAGCCACCAACTCAGTGAGGTTTGGGGAGTTTTGCGATTACATTTTATCTTGAGAAGAAACCCTCATCTTTCTCTTTGAAAGTGAAGCTTGGCCAGAATTGTCCAGAATTGTGATTTAATAATTAGGACATATACAGACAAAATACACTCATTAAGTGTATAGGGCAGCTCAACTTACCCCTGGCTAAGTGGCTCAACTTACCCCAGAACTACCATATTAACTTAATTAGTCCCCACAGCTAAAATGCTGCACTTTCATGCTAGATTTACTACCTTGTGTTGTAGCTCATAGATACCACAACTCATGTATAAAACAAATTTATAACTATCTCTTTTGGTGTAAACACAATTCTCAGGAAATTGACTGAATTCCCTTTTGAGATTGAAAAATATTTTTTTGGACATAAATGTCAAACCACTTTTCCCATGTGGTTCTAAACTTCACAGACTGCATGAAATGATGCCTTCCTCCTAAATATTTGGTCACATGCTCAATTTTTCTTGTGGTTTCCTAGTAACAAGGGGTGGCCCCTATGCAAAACTTACCCCACTCTCCCCTATTTGATGAATGACATCCTGGTTAGGGAGTCAGGACTGACAGAGTTGCTGTTATGCTCTTTGCTATCTCCCAGAGGAGTCATCAGTGCACAGCGACTCCACAGTGGAGGCAGACACCAACGCAGACATCATGCCCAGTTTACACAAACAACCCAATCTCACACTGGAGCTGTTCCCCAACCATTCAGAAAACCTGGAGTCTGCCAAGAAGGTAAACTTTGGCCTGTGTGTGTTTGTGTGTATCTGTACCTGTATATTTTCTAATTAATTTGATGTAGCATTTGCTTGAACTTGCTTTGTGTTGTGCTGTTTCTTTAGCTGAGTCCTCTGGTGAAGACAAAGAGGTCATCGACTGGAAAGTCTTTCCCAGCTCTGGGTCCTGAGACGAAGGTGTTTGTGGTCTGGGTGGAGCGCTTTGATGATATTGGTAAGAGCGAGGTCTTTACTCTGCCTCCTCAGGATATCACCTCTTTCTATATACAATGTTTCTTTTTCTAGCAGTGTCTCGAGTAGTGACACAACTCTGTAGCTTTACAGGGTTTATGTTTTTTTTTAGTTCAAATATGTAACAAACAAGAAATGACAGACAAGAAGTTGTAGTTTAAGAAAAAAATTAAAAGCACAGCAATCACACAAAAGAAAATAATAATTACATGCATAAGAATAAAGCAAAGACATACTTGATAACTAACGTTTTAACTGTTGGGAAAAAGAAAAACACCTATTCCAAAAAATCTTCTTCAAAAAATCTACTTTAAATCATTTTTTACAAAGAAGAGGATATAACCAAATATATAAACAGTAAAGTGACTTTAAAAAAAATCATGAATGTCTTGGTTTTCTGTGTTTTCAGAGAACTTCCCACTCACTGATCTGTTGGCGGAAACCAGCACAGGCTTGGAAGCTAGCATGAGCAACAGCACTTCCTGCAGGTATTCAGAAGTTTGAACAGTTTGCTGCCAGTATAGAAAGCAAACGGCTCATGCACTGGTATTGGTTGGCAGAAAAATAACAGTTATGCAAAACTGCACCGGATCTGCAGTCGAGTACATAAACACATCAAGTGCAAAACAGGAAGTAGAACATGCAGCGTATGCAAAGGCAAGCGAGAGAAAAGGAAACGTGAGCGAGCTGTGATGATGGTTAGGAGAGTTAAATGGCCTAAAGAAAAACTGGGCTTTTATGAAGCGTGATTCATATGTATCTTGTTTTTAAAGTAGAGATAATGTGTTACTCAGCAAATTCACTGTTAAGATTGTAGTCTTCAACTGAGGCCACGAGCCTGAAACAGATTTAAATGGGCTCTATTTAACAATTATTAAATTAACAAGTGTTGTCTGACACTGTGTGATCTGATGTAAGAAAACGTAACTTGTATGGCTTGTAAATGCTGCTCCTCAAATGTAATCTACAAATCTTTATAAAGGCTCCTCTTCGCGTTCTAACTTTTCCTGCTGCAGGTCGGGGTTATTAGAGAAAGATGTTCCTCTGATCTTCATCCACCCTCTGAAGACGGGACTCTTCAGGATCCGGCTGCACGGAGCTGTGGGCAAATTTGGCATGGTGATTCCCCTGGTGGACGGCATGGTGGTCAGCCGCAGAGCTCTAGGTAATAGCTCATGCAGCTTGTTCGGGCTTAGCTGGTCCCTCCCTCCCAACCACACTTCCACAGAAAGAACCGAGTCAACACGTCTTCATGCATCACAGCGAACATATCAGGGGATTATTGACCATCTTCCTGCAACGCTAATGTGCACACATTAATATTTTATGGTTAGCATCTGGAAATATACTCCATTTACTAAGCTTGTATTGTTTTTTCAGTTTGTACATTATGGTTTGTAACATGAGGAGGGAGTGGGTGTCATTTGATGAGAGAGGTAGAAAATGATGATCAAGAAGCAGCATGAAGCAGTCACGTCTACTCCTGCGGATACATAACTTTATTTTGAAAAACAAAATGAACCTCTTTGATACATGTAATGCCTTTCATGGTCAGCAGGTGTCAGCAATATTCTTTTCAACTATGCAGTGGATAAAATGTTCGCAAGCATTCACGTTGATGAGCTCGCATTTGCTTCCTTTTCCCAGGGTTCCTTGTACGTCAAACGGTGATCAACGTGTGCCGACGGAAGCGTCTGGAAAGTGACTTGTACAACCCACCCCACGTGAGGCGGAAGCAGAAAATAACAGAGATTGTCCAGCGTTACCGCAACAAGCAACTGGAGCCCGAGTTTTACACCTCGCTCTTCCATGAGGTGGGGGAGGGAAAGCCTCACCTCTAATACCCCTGTCCTGTCCTAACACTGGCTCACAAGCGCACACAACACACACAACACACACAGACCAAACACACTCTTTCTACCTATTCTCACACATCATTTACAACTGTGCGTGCATACACACACACACATACACACACTTGCAGAATCTTTATATTTATACTGTACTATTTTGTTATTTATATGAATACATATATCAACACTGTCTGCCTTTGACTCTGAGAGCAAAGCGTCAAGAACCATGCCAAGGTGGAAAAGCTACATTTCTATCTCGCAGCCACTCATCGAACATTTTGAATGGCTGAATTTCAACAGTGTCTCTGCTCATTTAGATCCATGCGTTGTGACAAAAGAGTTTCTGCTTGTCTTTAACCGCAATACAACAAGTACACTGTTGGCCTTTCTGAACATGTACAAAAAAAAAGTTTGACCCTGTGACATGAGTCAGTTTCGCGAAAGTTTGGTTGCACACAGACGTGTCCAGAATCCGGATCTGTTTGTTTTGATCAAACAGATTCACGGTTGGATTTTTGCCAAGGAGATAAACATCAAAACGCCACAAAATGATTTGTCATAAACATGGCGGCTGCGTGGAGGCAGGTGGTTTCAGTAGAACAAAGACGACAGCTGATGGACAGCATCGACACATTATCTTATTTTACAGCAAATTTGTCATCTACATCCAGACAACTGCTACTAAAGTCTTCCTAGTGCGAATACACATTTGGCCATCCAGCAGCTGACTGAACACACAGATGTTGCTGTTTATAGTTTGTTTGTTTATTTCCAGATGTTGTATTACTGTATGTAGATGCCATTTTTTTGGCACCTGCACTGTCTCTGTGCCAGTCTCAAAGTCATAGCATCTCACAACAGCCACTGCACTGTTTATGTGTGTGTGTGTGTGTGTGTGTGTGTACACGGTCACATGTATGATTATTCAACCAGTCAAGCTATTGACACTACAAGGAGTCATAGTGAGCCCTAACCTCCCTCCCCACCCCACCCCCATACGTGGCATTTAAAGACAAATTTAGTCACTTTAAAGAAATTAGACTCAAGATAAATTCAGTTTGGAAAAGTTGAATTTCCTCGGTCAGGATGTTAACCCTAGAACTGGTTTACTCTTAATGCTTGGTAACACTTGAGTTTACTGATAAATGAGAGCAGTTACAGAGCTCCTGGAGTTTGCACTTGATTGCGGGGCTATTACGAACGACCACAAAGACATTTGAGTTGTGGTGTTGTTTCTGCCAACACCAGACAGCACAGTTTAAGTGTCTTGTTCAGTCCAAACAAATCTATGGTGATCGACTCAAAGGCCAAAATGCTTAATGTAGCTAACAGCATGATATAACATGCATTTTTGGCTGATCAGTGCTGTTTTTTTTTGTTTCTTTTTTTTTTTTTTAAATTCTAAACGCAGATTTCAGTTTGGATTACGCAAGTGTGTAATTTTGCCTTCACAACTTGTTTTAGTAATTTTTCTTTCTTTTTTTTTTGGCTTCAATTTTTTCACTTTTGTTTACTCACTGTACTTTGGTTTTTATTCAAGCCCTCTCACTGTCTGCCTGTAACAATGTGAATTTATTTATCACAGAGATGGAACAGGGCAAACACCTCTAGTTTCTTTGTTATATTGGAAAGTCTTAATGCACTGAGCACATTTTATGTTTATTTTCTATTCCCTGTGGTTACCTTACATGTCTTTTTGTACTTTTTGTGCATTTTGAAAGAAAAACCCTGCTGAAGGAAGAGTTTTATCTTGTGAAATATGAATGAAGAAGAGGCGTCGGCGAGTTTTTAACCTGTCATGTCTAATTGTGTGACTCACTTTTTATGACGGTGCTTTACGCACATGCCTTTTTTTGGAAGGAAAAAGTACATTAAATATGCTTCAAAGAAACTACATACAATCAGTCATACATTGTATCCTATGTTATTCCTCTGATGTTTGATCATATTTAAGGATTTGCCATGTACAGAAGCGGAGGATAATATGTAAATATATGATAGTGTAAGGCATTTACAAGTTGTCTGTTGCATTCATCTGAGATGGCGAGAAAAGTTATGTATGTATGCAAATATGTGTGTGGGAGGATCACAATGGGTATTGAATGTAACATGCATCAATTAAAACTATTATTGACCTTTTAATTTCTACCATTCCTAATATTTCACTTTTTGTTCACAGGATTTCTGAGGAATAAAAATTAAGTTCTGCTTTTACTTTTTATTTTAAATATTTAACCTTTTCTTTTCTCTGTAGATTTAGATCTCCAAATGAATATCAGACAAGAAATGCAGACATTTCAGTTATTCTGTTTTGAATATTTGCACCACAGAGTGAAAGTAGCCTGTGGTGTCAGTGGTACAGTGGAACAAGTAGTATTGCTTCATGAAACCACTAACAGCTCCTGGGCCCTGAACCTTTGGTGAAATATTAACAAACTTAACAGAAATTATGATTTCTGTTGGTCTAATATAACAAGTCTTGATCTAAACTTAAGTTATTTGCCTTCTTTATGTAACCATGGACATACACAGGTGCAAGTGTTAGACAACAACAACAGAACTTGGTTGAAATGTTGTGTTCATGCTTCAAGAATTAAAAGACATCCTGATGTTGAAGAGGAGCAACATAAACATGATATTAGATCATGGGTACATGCCATGTCACATCTACAACATACAGTATTGCAAACCACCTGAAACTAGTAGCAACTATGGCTGCGTCCACTAGAGGGCGCCTCTCCCCTAAAATTACCACCTGCATGTTACCTGACACTGTGAAGTCTCTTAAATATAATAAGGTAAACACTTTGCATGTCATCGACTACCTTTTACTGGATTGTGGGTGTATTTTCTTTCTTTCTTTCTTTCTTTCTTTCTTTCTTTCTTTCTTTCTTTCTTTCTTTCTTTTCGAAATACAAACCTCTTAATATTATATATATAATTGTATTTTGACTAAGAGATTAAATATGAACAATTTGTTGCTATTTTGTTCATGATTAGCATCTTTTTGTATATTGCAAAAATTGGTATAATGAATCAAAAGTAAGTTATATATTCGTAATTCTTACTCTATTTTCCAAGTCTGTTGGTTCGGACAGGAGGCTACACTTTATTTTGAAA
>OMNW01034587.1:31928-42075 GCA_900303245.1 Selene dorsalis | reverse complement strand
TGCTGAGCTGAGCCATCTCTTGGTCAGTGTGGCAGAGCAGAACTTGGCAGCGACAATCAAACCAGACAGCTACAGTGTGACCTCCAGGGAAGCCTAATGATTCACTGTTGGAGATAAGCACTTATCACAGTATATTACACTTGGAGGAGCTGCTTCCACAAAGAGACAAAGGCAAAGACTTTGGCTATAAACCAAAACATTCAAAGTTTGATATTCATCTGGAGTATTACAGAGCAGGCGCCTTTATCACTGTAAAAAATATATCGAGCTGCCACCTTTGATCGGGGCAAACAGTAAAAACACACAACGAAGATAAAGACACAAATGATTATTCTACTTAGAAATATAACAAATCCACAACAAGAAACTGAAAAGTGTTTTTTGATTGGCTAGTAGCCGTAGAATGATTACTGGGTGCAGATGGGACATTTTATAAACTCACGTTATTGGCTGAAGTATCATCTCCAGAGGATCAACCTCCACCAGTTGCCAGGCTGCGTCGTCTTATTGCGATGTTGTTTCGTACCTGAGATAATTTACATTCAAACAGTTCTCGACATGAACGTGTTACCGCTTTACGAAGTTGAATATCGGCCAATTGATCTGCTATCGGCTCTTTCCTGGTCCAGCACTCAGACCAGTCCAAGATGTCTTTGTAAAAACTGGGCTAATTCCCAGTTAATACAGAGAATGTTTTTTGATACGCATCTTCCTCATTTAACGGAAAATGTTGTTTATACTTCACTTTACATTTAATCAACAAACATTTCCAGGAAGTGAGGCTTTGTAAGTAGCTATCGTGATATTTGATGACATGATGCTGTATTGTTTCTTTGAAGTGATACTTTATCAAAGATACTTTATCAATAGTTGTTTGTTTTGTGTTGTAATTGAGCCTCATTCCTTTGTTCAGATCAGACAAACAGTAGTACTGTGGTGAAAGATGTTATGGTGCTTTTATAAGACAAAGTATGTGGCTTTACTTACAGTATCCTGATGCATCATGATACATCATATTGTCACTCCATTTTGGGATATGTAGTGTATTGTATTAGATTTTTGCCTCCAGAAAGTGTGTAAACAATCCTCTCATGCAGTATTTCCACTGGTCAAGAAACCTGCTGTGACCCTGCTAACATCAAGCTTTTATCAACAGTAGAAAAGGGAACAATCCACGTTCACACCTGCAGGTTTTACTCAGATCTGACTCCGGTCAGCTCTGACTTTAAACACCAGATCCAGGTGTTTCCAAGTTTCCGCGGTGTGATGATGTCGCTCCTTGTGTTCACGTGTGTGTGTGTGTCGTCCATCAGAGCAGAAAGTTGAATAATGTGTCAGCCTGCTTTTAGCAGCAGGTTTTTTTCTATCTTTACAAAACCTGCTCATTTGCGTGGAGAAGGTGTCGGTATGTGTGACTCAAGGACTGTTGGAGGGAGATTACAATACTTAATCTCTCCTATTGATCGAGCACCGACCTCAAGGTGCAGGTTTTAGGTTCAAATCTACTGTCCACATCTTTCTTTGTCGTGATTATCAGCTGTAAAAAAAACAAAATAAACAAAAAAAACAACAACAGCAAAAACCAAAGTCATGTTTCCAGCCCTCTGACTTCTTCTCTGAAGAGTATCAAAACAGACAGACACCAACCAGTGAGAAGCAGACGAGTGTAGATGGAGACAGCGAACCATTGAAGGCAGAAATAAACATCCGTCGAACACTGGGGAGGGTTTTCAGTTTCTGCGTGTCTCCCTCACGTCCATTCACACATCACAGTCGTCCAGCTCACTGCCGTGGTGATGGCTGGTACAGATACACTCTTTATTTTAATCAGTACTGCCGTCTACACATGCTGCATAACAGCTCGCTTGTCAGTCACTTCCACTCTGTTTTTGTTCTGGTGCAGACAGGACTGTGAGCGTCGCTCTCAGGGGCCAACTTTACCTGATTTCACTTCCTCTGCTTCTGCATTAGCTGGAACTTATTGTATGAATAAGCTGAAGAATTTTGTAGTGTTTTTTTGTGTGGCTTGAAAACTTAGCTGTAAGATGCTGTGTGAGGGTGTTTTGGAGGATTTCTCTGTCAGTGATGATCTTTTCTAGCCCAGACTTAATATTTTGTATTGATGCGTGTTAATGTTAGAGAGGAGACAGAGAACATGATGCTTTCTCTACATACTTGTTTGGGGTTGACATTTGTCATTTGTTTTCAGAGGGATTTCTGACATTTATTTTTTGCTGCACTTAGTGTCACGAGTTGTTGAGTTGTTTCTGCTCCTCTTCACAGCTCCTACTCGACACCAAAAGTGCATTTGTGTCCACTGGTAAACAAGCGATTACACTCTTCTCTCCGTCTTCATCCCAGTTAGAGCTGATCTTTGTAAAAACAAAAACATGAACTGAGTTTTGTCGTCTTGATATTTGCAAAAGCATAAACAACCGGTGATCGGCAACAACTGGCACAGCCCCCGACAACAGAGGAAGCGATGTGAGGGATGTCGTCCACCTGTGCTGTCCTTCTCACTCAGGCCTTAGGTGACAATGAAACAAACATTCAGTTCAGTTTTAAAAGGAAAATCTTGTTCAGACGCTCCTGGGCCACCACAGTCCCAGATGAATGATGAGGCGCAGTCCAGACCAAGAAGCAGCAGGTGATCTGAAAACAGCAAAACGGCTCCTCAGTCTGTCAGGAGCAGGCAACAGGTTTTATATGTTCTGCTACACGACTGCAGCAAATGTACCGACTCGACTGAAAACATTAATCAAAACGCGGGAACAGATGCACCGATGGAGCCATAATTCAGAGTAATTAATCACAAAAGATTTAACGTAGTAAACTAAATCAAATACATATGTGTATACATAATGAGTAAGTGATTAATGTATTTGTAGAAGTTCTTCTGGCATGGAGCCCATTGAGATATTTGCAGTGGAGGTGGTCCGAAGGTCGGATTGAGGGAGACAACATAACGAGATGTCTTCATGGCAGTACAGCAGCGTCTCTGTGTGAAGGCGGCTGCAGAAAGACCAGACTAGTATCTAACAGTGTCAGTGTTCATGTGCTTTGATAAGAATTAATTTTTGCCTGGACCACAACCCCATTTTGTAAATGTTGCCACAGGGGAGAGGAGGAGCACTTCCAATACACTGAGCCATTACAGCAAAAAAAAAACTACTTTCATTACATGTATCTTTATTAGTAAAGGAGCCAGAGGAAGAACTAAAGATAAGACAGACTCAGCAGAGAGAGCAGGAGATGGGGAAGTCTTAAAACAAGACTTCGTACTAACAACGTTACCAACTCATGTCAAGGGGAGTTGGACATAAAGACCTCTGATAAAACCAGGGAGTTGAAGTTTATAAAGACTAAACTGATGTCAGGCAGAAGATGCTGTGGTTGAAATAAAGTCAAGATTTGGCCAGACGGGGGTCCAGACACAGGTTTTGACGTGGTCTTGTTAAATGTATGTCCAAGTTTGTTGAAGCTGAGCTGTTGTAGTTGTTGTTG
Organism: Selene dorsalis; assembly: GCA_900303245.1. Classification (NCBI taxonomy): domain Eukaryota; kingdom Metazoa; phylum Chordata; class Actinopteri; order Carangiformes; family Carangidae; genus Selene; species Selene dorsalis. Next base: position 38,571 of record OMNW01034587.1, on the reverse strand, counting down.
TTGTGGTTATGATACTTTTGAAAGTGACAAATAGCAGCTGATTGAACCTGCAGGGGATGAAGTTGAAGCAGTTTCCTAGCTCTGTGTTTCACTCACAGTTTGTTACCGACTAATAACCTGTGATGTGTGTGTGTTTGTCTCTGTGTGGAAGTGGTAGAGCGGTTTCAGTTTGCATGTACGTCTCGCTGTCATTTTCCATTACCTGTGAAGACATTTTGCTGCCGCTGTCACAGACAGTGACATATGAGAGAGCACGTAGGGGGTGTCGGTGTCTTGCCTAAGGACACACAGCTCTCGCTGCGATCAAACGTGGCACCGTGGTGGAGTCATGGGAGGAGCTCTGGAGCTGTCTCTCCTATAGAAAACAACCACCATATACAGTATCCAGCTGAAGAGCAGATTCACTGCAACTGTGTTTGTGTGTCCACTGCTTTACTTGCAATAGCATGAGACATCACATGACAGGTGTAGGAGGTAAATTACACAGTTTTGCTTTTACAAACATTTTTCTCTGTAAAGATGTTTTTTTTTAACAATGAAATCACATCCAAAGACTTTCATTGTTATGCTGCTTTGTTCTCAGTTCTTTTGCTGAGTTGCAGTGGAGCAAAGCAAACAGGGATGCAACTATAATTCAGCTCCAGTGTGTTTGATAAATAGCATGATAATATTGTTTCCTCTGATGAAAATGTGATACCAGCACATCCATTATACACACAGTGTCCCTGTTCATTTATCACTGATGTCGGTTTCACCTCCAGGTGAAGTGGCTTACATCAGGACTGGCCTTGTAAATGTGAGTTTTCACATTTTGAACCTGTGTTTTAAACCCCTTCTTCTCAGAAACTGCCACTACGCTGGCTAAAGATCATTACGCTCTTTAGCTGGAGGTCAGCTGGAACGAGCTCTAATGTTCGCAGTGTGACGTCTTCTGCTCGAGTCTCATCGATGTTTTAATGTTAAATACTCAGCGGCACCAAATTGCAGAAGTCAGTGCAGTCACATGAGCAGCAGCATTGACTCATGCCTGAAACAAGCAGTGCAGAAGGAGATGGGATGGATGGTGGATGGGTGGATGGATGGATGGATGGATGGATGGATGGACCGACATCAGATGTATGACAGCGATCAGTTAGGTGGAGTTTTGGTGAATGATGGTGTTACCTTGTGGTGGACGTTTTCTCAGTTATCCAAGAGGGCAGAGTTCACGTTTATGGAGAGCACCTGTACCCTGCCGTGGTTTGGATGTTTGTTGTAATCGCTACAAAAGATGGAAATTGTCAATGACCCAGTAGAGAGAGAGGGAGTGCAGCTGCACAGAGGACCATGCACAGAAATCCTCCAATCAATTTGGATTTAACTGGCTCAACAGACGGCGGAGGGGTCCGTGCGCGGATGTGGGTGTTTGTCTCTGATGGGCGAGGTAACCAGGATAACAGCGTGCATGCTGGGAGAGGCTCCAGTCCTGAATAAAGCTGGCTCATCATGTAGTATTGTTGCTTAACAAATGATTTTTTCCCATGTTAGCCACTTGTCTGTCTTCATTCTGCTCATCCTGCTGTTGATTACAGCTCATCTGTATCAAGTAGGCCTATTATCCCCAACAGGCTGAAGCAATCTGCAATTATGTGACCGCCATCATCGGCGATCGTCAGCATTTCCCCGCCATCATTCACTTGCACGACCGTCACACACTTACATGACCATGATACCAGTGGCGGTGGAGTTGTGATGAAGGTGGTTTTAAAGCTGCATTAAAAAAGGCAAATATTTTGCTTGAGTTATGCACATATGATTTATTTATTTATCGAGGAGGGCATAACCTCATCAGCATGTGTTACACACTTGATTATTTTCCTCTGATATGCAACGACAGCACAGAGAGAATCTAAGATGTGATGTGAAATAGCACAGAGCTAGAATCAGTATGTGGTTAGCCTACCTTAGCATAAACACTGGAAGCAAGTATAAATAGCTAGTAGCCTGGCTCTGCACTCAAAACCGACCAAAACATTCAAAGCTCCTAATTAAACAAGCTGTGACTTCTGCCTCAAGGGGTCAACAAAAGGCACTGTAGATCAAAAGTAGCGTGGGATCATACGAGTTGTCTTCACCACTATTGCTGTGAGTTTTTTTTTTTCCCCTGTTTGTATTCCTTCAGCATCAGTGGCTCAGGAGTCACACAGTGTCACATTTAACCACTCAGAAGGAACCGTCCAAATTTCCAGCAGTCTGTGAACTAACAATCTGTGACATACACTTCTGTCAGAAAAATATAACAAAATTTATCCGTAAAATAAGTATGTTTCCTCAAATTCTCTTTATTCCACATAAAAAAAACCTCTTTAAATAAATGGTTTGCTGATGCTGTACGGCAAATCTTTATTGTTTCTCTCATGACTTGTAAACCAGATGTTCAGCAGCTGTATTGTGTCCTCCGCTCTGTAACAAATGAACCAGGTGGTTTAAAAACAACAGAAACGGCTATAAAACAGTTTCACGGTGACTGGCTGACCCTCCTCAGTGGACACAGGACCGGACGTCCCCAGCTTTTTTCCAGTCCATAACTGTAGAGCGACCATTAATAACGGAGGGGCACAGGACGGGCACAGCCGGGGGAAGCACAGGGCTCCAACTGTAGATGGCCGGTCACACCTGCAATGCGGGATCAATCCTTCATCGTTAAGGGGTGTCCCTCTTGGGATGTGTTTGTTTTCTTTCATTTATCTCCTGAAACTCAGATCTGTTGCCGTCAGTCAGGATAGAGTCACAGGTACCTTTAGTTTGTTCCTCACTTTGGTTACTAAGGCCTTTCGTGCAACAATTTGGGTGATATCGTGAGTATTAGATTAAGATGAGGAGAAATCCATAAATATTTCAGTGAATATTTGAAGGAAACAACACGGAGAGGGCTTCGGGGTGTTTTGTCCAGCTCTTTGTATTCATAGGAAAACCTAACCAAAGATGTTTTGTGTAAGCAGCCCGAGGAACTTGCAAATATGGTAACTGTGATATGACATGAAATGGATGTATGCTTCGAGCCACATGCACCATGGCGCAACAAATGACTTAAAAAGGGTTGAAAATATGACTGTATAGACGTCGTCAACATAATGAGAGCCGGTGCAGCACCTTGATGAGGTGGCTGTGTTGGATGGATGCAGAGGAAACATGCTGGAGGACTAAACAGAAAGGACAAGTCAGGCGTGTGCAGCATTCAGGGGCTTATCACGAAAACAACCTGTTATCGTAACAATGTGCACATCAGTTCAGAGGGAGAGTATTCAAGAGTGGAAATACATGAGTGGAAGTGCAGTGAAGTGCTTCATCAGGTTTTTTTTATTTTTTTATTTTTTTATTTTTTGCTAACACTGTCAGATGTGCAGTGCCGTGGTGTAGCTTATCAATAGAAGAGGGCAAGTGACAACAGCAAATAGTCCTTGAGTTGCTCTGTAATGGTGATGTGAGAACTGTGGGAGCAGGTATTACTGCTGACTGCTGGAAGATTCAATTTAGATTTACAGGCAGACTGACTGATGTGCCGACTCACAGGTGATAAGTATCTGCACAGTGTTGGTCAGATCGCAACACGCAAGGGTGTTGTTGGCTTTCTACCTCTGTCTCTCTTCTATGATTGGCTGATTGTTTCCTGGGCGAACCTATAAAATTAACTAAATGGGTGTTTTGTTGTGACGTCACAAAGTTACAGAAGTCCTGACGGCTGGTTTCAAGTTTCTGAAAACAGACACAGAGTGTATTTCTGTGGACTGAGGCTTCAGTACTTTGACAGTATTAATATAGAGCCTAGATCTGCCCTGAAATCAAATAACACATGGGCATCTACCTTTTATACAATACCAGAACAGACATTATTGTATAATTAGTTACTACTTTAAGAAATCATGAGAATCTCTCTACATAACAGCTGGGTCTCTGATATCATCAATACAACATCCACTAAAAGCCAATGGGATTTTTCTGTTGTCTTTTAGACATAAAAATAAACAACATTTTATGACACTGACAGGTTTAGTTCAGCAGGATCATCTTCACTAATGACGCACTTTATGACGTTTGAACCCGAAGTCAGTTGAGGGTAAAAGGCTGAAGTGGGGCTACAAGCCAACTACGTCACAGTCACATGACTTCAGCAACATGTAGTTTGATTTAGCTCTAAACTCTGAGCCCAACCCTACAGAGGTTTTTCCTCCTCTAAAAGTTGGCGACAGCTTGTGAATATAAACACAACGAGGCTGTAAACATGGACCAGCGACTAGATTAGTTTTTATGTTTAAACGTGATGATGTTTAACATCCCCGACAATCTCTGTAGTCCCCAGGAGTTAAAGATTGATCATGGTGTAGTTACTGATGGATTTTATGTTGTTGAATAAATCGGGAAAATGTCTCGAGCTTGTGTTTGCAACAAAAACCCCCAAAAAACCCAGGGTGGGAAAAAAAATACTCACACACACGGATATGCGTAGCAGCATCATGTGCACCGTTTCTGTGTGACCTATGTTGTCACCAGCTGTCAGATACTGAGCCTTTATCTCCCAGATAATATGCTGATCCTGCAGGTTTGTGCTGACCACAGGTTCAATCAGGTTTTGCACCAGGTATCCTACATATACCAAGATGAATTATTTTATGCTGCAGATTGTGTTGTCGGGGCATCAACACCATAATCTCAGCGGTGCATGTAATAGGATTTTCAAACTCCAAAAGGAAAGTGAGAAGTTATGTCCACAGGCTTGTACCTTTTTAAGATGTTATCAGTGAACCAGATGTGGTCAGAAAAAGTTTTCTGCGCCTTTTGTTCCTCTGCTTTGTTTCCTGCCATAGTGTGACATTCGCAGTCGTCAGAGCGCTGGTACCTGTCTGTTTGTCTGTAGACTAATGAAGAGCTGAGCAGTGAATGCTTTCAGGATGTGAATGCAGTGAGGCTGTTGGCTGATCCATGGTAATCTGAGCTGTCTGCAGCTGAAGGATGTGCTACTATAAGCCATTAGCAGTCAGCGTCCAGACACAGGCACACACACACACACACACACACACACACACACACACACACACATAAACACATCCTGATGGACACTATACTAAAGCCAACTGTAACCTCCTCTGACAGAGGAGAGCAGACTGTGGTCCGCTGCTCATTTATCTCCTGAGTCAGTAAAGAGCCTGGCGCAGCATGAGGAATGATAAATACATGAATAAATGCAAAATGCAAAATGTTATATTCATGTGTTTAATTATTCATTTCTGTATTTATTTCAACTCTCATTCACTGACAAATTTATGAAGGATTTATGGATTGAAGGATGAAAACTTATACGGTTCCGCCAACCACCAGCCTGGGTGAACCCAGACGAACCCGCCAGCCATTTCATTTGGCTTTGCAGATTCATCTTGAGAAGAAGCCGTTGAGGTCGACTTCTGATTCCTTTAAAAAACCGGGGAACCAATCACAAACAAGTTCGCGACGACGACAAAGAAGTGCCGACATGCAGCTTTGCGTTTACATGCGACATGGCAGCTGTCGTAATGTTGATCGAGTTGCAGAAGTCCTTAGACGCTATTCCTAGATCGCTCCTGCAAAACCACAATGGCCCCATTTGCTAAGAGGTTTTCGATCGCTCTGCATACGTCATCTGATTGGTTTGAGGTCTGTCCAATTGCGTACAGAGGCATTTTGATCTAAGTCCGCTGGTTATGCCTCTTGGAGGTCGGAGGTGAATACACCTTCCCCTTGACCCGAACCATTAGCCGAGCAATCCAACCACTCTTAATTGTGGCAGTCGCATGTGTCATGATGGTCAAGAGCGCGACCCTGGACAACATCTAACATCTCCATAACGTTATCTTTACCTGTGACAGTTGTGCGCTAATGAGCTCCGGAGAAGGCGTCAGTGTTTCAGTATAGGTGCTCTGGTCAAAAAACAGGGGCAGGGAATTCTGGGAACTCGATTTCTGGCGTCCAATAACGGCAAGAAGTAGAATAGAGGCCGCTGTGGCATATGATCTGTGATAAAAAAACACAAAAACCCGGCCAATGACGTTGGCTCGGCTGAGTCGACATATAGCTTTGGCTCTAATTACAACCTCTTCTCTTTTTAAGTAGCTCTTCACCACAACACAACGAGTCCTTGATCAACAAGAGCTGCAGTCCCACTGCTCACAGTAGCTGTGACACTGGTCCCACACAGACTCCTTACTTTCCCTTTTCTCTCTTTTATTTTGCTTCTCTCCCTTTTCTCACTCATCTCTCCTCTCTATTGATTCTCTTTTACTGACACACACGCGCATGCGAACGTCTCCCCACACACACACACACACACACACACACACACAGCATCCCCATCCTTTCTTATTTCTGTGTTCCCCTCTCGTTCCTGCGTTGAAATGGTGTCAGTGCTTGTCGCAGAGCAGAAAAGCAAAATTCTCTTTATCTTTGATCTATTTTTACTGCTCATAGAAAGCTACCTATCGGAGCAGCTAGTCTGGCTGTGCCTAATTCATAATGGAAACGCTTCATTTTGTGACATGAATGCGGCTGCTTTAACTTCCCGTTTTCAGAGCTGGAGCTTAATGGTCCAGGCTGAAGGTCTCAGGAGGTAAATACCAAAAAGGGGGGGGGGGGG
>OMNW01034587.1:2011-31908 GCA_900303245.1 Selene dorsalis | reverse complement strand
AAAAAAAAAAGGGGGGGGGGGCAAAAATAAAACCTAGCAGCGGTGACAAGGAACAAAACAGCCCTTTGTGTCAGAACTGATTGGATTTTTTTTTGTTTTGACAGGTTTAATTGTACGTGATGGGACTATTTCTGGCAGGGCAGATTAGACCAAATCCAGACTTTATCTCCGCGCGGTCTCTCTCAGAAGGAGACGAGGCTGTGTTGGTTTCTGCTTTCCTTTTTGGCTCTAAGCCTTAGATGCTTGCAGGTATTTCAGGAGATAAACCTTGACCTTGGCTCCAACCTCTGTCCCTCTCCCACGCCAGCAGCGCCCTCCCCTCCTCCGTCGGCTTTTGGAGTGCCAAAGCTCCTGGATCAGTTTTTATGACGACGCTCCTGTTTCTTCTCACGGCGTCGGTCAGCTTTAAGATTTGCTGTGCTGCCGTGGAAAGAGTGCAGGGTTACAGCTCTCCTGGCAGTGGTTATGGTCATTCTCTCTGACTTATTGTCCAACAGTGGGAGGACAGCGCTGGTTTATTGCAGAACTCTGTTGCTCAGTTTATTGTCCGGGACATTGTCCGAGACAACATCAGAGAAATCAGCCTGTACCTCTGTAAGGTCGTAGACATTTGGGAAGAAGATTTTTCAGTCTCTGCACCATCAACAGCCAGAGCTAGAGACGTAGTATTCAGGTTGTCCATCCAGCATGGACAGTGGAGGGTCAAAGATCGAAGTCGTGCTGACCTCACTGTGCAGGCCTTGTGGAAGATGTCTCAATAACTCCTCAAGGGAAACCTTCTGTACACATTTCGTACAATCACTCACCGGGGCTGACTCACCGGAGGGAACTGATTAGATTTTAGTGGCTAAAGGTCAAAGATCAAAACACTTTTTAGCCATCATTCGAGACTTCACACAGCCATTAGAATTACATTTTACACAAATAGTTCATATTTTATTTGGAGAAACAGAGATGTAATTTGACACTAGCATCAGAACGTGAACATTTTTCCACTTTATTCTTGTGGCCAGGTGCTGAAGTGGTTTCATAGTTTGTGCTAATGAAGCACTGAAGAGTTCATAGACATCACTGTTTCCAATAACTGAACTTGTTGATTGGCTGATACATGATGGTTATTGACCTGCTCCGATGTTCAAAAAAAAAAAATCTAAACTTTGAATATTATATTTTGTTTCATTTAAATATGTTTACAGGAGGTTTTGTGTTGAGCTTGTGTTACTGCATGTGTTTGTATGTGAAGTCCATTGTCCACACAAAGGCTGCATCTACTTTGTCACTTCAGCTGGTGATGTGCTCAGAGATCAGAGAAGAGATGTTATCATTAAGGGGAAAAGATTTGTTGTAGTTTACTAACTTAGTGCAGAAGTCTGGAGAAGCAGGCTGCTTCCTAGTCGGCCCTTTCTCTCAAGTTGCCAATTGTGTCTGTGTGCGTGTCTCATTTCCATTTCTTTTCCTGCTTCAAGGCTCTACCACAAAAAATAGTTTTTGCAAATGCATTTTTTTTTTTTTTTTGACTCGGAATACTTCTAGTTTTACGTCTCCATCCCAGCCCTAATGAAGCTGGAGAGCATGTTGAGCTTGGATCAGAGGCATCGAGCTCTGTGTAAATGGTCCTTCATGTACAGGATGCTGCTGTTGACAGGCAGCCAGGGCTGGAGCTCTCCAACAGTCCAAACACATGGTCTCCTCCTCCCCCTCCACTCCCAGTGCACCAGCTCTGCTCCTGCTTCAGCATGTCACAGGTTGGAGAGGGAAATCTTTTTTACGCAGCACACACAATCAGCTTGTTTAGTTGAACCCAGGAAAAGTGGTCAGAGCGTTACAGGGAGCAGAGCATTGTAGTGCTTGTAATCACATCATTTAATTGCGGATTTTAATGAATTACTTAATTAATTGGCTTTGAAATGAAAATCCAAAGTCCCACTTTTCGCTCCGTCTCTGTAAAGCCCAGGAGCAGTTTGAGTTTTTTCCCATATCCAACGTTGCCTTGAATCCCAACCCACGCCCTCAAAGAGCCACGAGTGTAAACACCGTCTAAACCTTCCAAGCCCTCTGAAGCAGGGCCTCTCTCCTCAGATAGCGCACAATGAGCCGTGTCTTCCTCCTGCTGAAAAACTGCTGCATCCACCCAGGGAGGATCAAGGCTGCGGCAAGTGACACACACACACACTCGCACACAGAGTGGTGTTTCTCCTCTCAGAGGGTGCTTATTGCTCACTCTTGTTCTGTTGGTAGGAAGAGAGCCAGCTTTGCTGTGACCCAGCCTGCCCGGGCTCAGGGACCTGTGGAGACTGTGATGGCTTTAAAGTCTTCAGACCTGCCTCGGGCCAGCGCTCAGCAGCCAACAGAGCATCCTTTAAAGGAGCTGCTCTCTCAAAATGAAAACCGTCTGTTGGGGTGACTGTACTCGAGGAGTGGCTGCACCAGATACAACCTAATGTACATATTCACACTTAGATTGAATCATCTGGCTTTTATCCAAAGTGACATCAGGAAGCTTCAGTGCAGGAGGAACTGTAGTGTAAATATTAAGCGGTACGTCTATTTGATAAGTGTAAGGAGATTATATTAAGGACGTCACCAAAAGTGCTAGTTAAATATGTTCAGGTTTTAGGAAAGGATTCGAGGTTCTCTCAGAAGAGTGGAGTTTGTTGAAGATATAGAGAGACGTTCTTGTTTCGCTCTTTGTTCCACCATCAGAGAACCACAGAGCAGAATTGAGATGGCCTCGAGCGCAGGGTGATGACAGGGACAACCAGAAGTTTAGTCTTGGAGAGGTTTTTTAAAGGTGGTGTTTCTTAATCCATGTGGAGATATCAAATTGTTTATTGAGATTGTCCTCCACCAGTTAAAAGTGAGTCCATAAGTCGATTGTTCAGCAGCTTTTAAAGATCCGTACTTAGGTTTTTTTTAAAGGTGACATCTAGTGGTCAGTGGTGGTAATGTGATGTTGGAAAGTCCATGTTGGCAGCAGGCTGAGGTGGTTGGACGGCGCCGATCTGACCCAGGACTTTCATGCAGTGGACCCCGCCCCCCCCAACTTTGTACACAAACTTTTATCCAAAGGGACTGAAGTACTAAAGGCAACATCTGTTTAGTGAAGGAGATCAGTGCAAGAAGTCAAATGAAGTTCAGAGTAAGAGCTACATAGTTAGACATGTGAGGACGTTTGATCCAGCTTCAAGCGATACTTAAAGATAGATGGATAGACTTGGGTAGCTTGTTCTGTCGTTGGAGAAGCCCGGGTCAGAGCGGTGTGGACTGAAACTGTGTCTGATCAGGAACATAGGACTGAATGACTGACTTCCAGTGGATGGAGCAGATTTCACTCTGAGTGCAGCATTAGCGGCATTAAAGTTTGATTCAGGCAGCCGTTGGGTAGACTGCGGAGGCCGATGAGTAGCGGAGCGACATGTGACCTTTTAGGCTGATTGAAATCCAGATGGCTGCTGCACTCTGGGCCATCTGTAAGGGTTTCACTGTGGATCAGCGGAGATCCTTCAGAGGAGCCTTACAACAGTAGCTCAAGAGAGTTAATGGTCGCCGTTGTACTGGCAAATATCGGTAATAATTAGAATAGGCTGTATAATACTCCTTCCTCCATCTTCCTCTTCTTTTTTTCGTGCCATCTCTCATCATCCTCTCCTTTTTTTTCCATTTTAAAGGCAGCAGCCTCAGTGTGAGATCTCCTGCCACTGCTTATTAAACCATCTTTCACTAAATCGTAACCTGTGCTCCACTTCCTCCTCTCTTCGGTGCAGTAAGAGTAGGAGACACTCACTTACTCTCTCACCATTCAATCTTACTACTGTATTTACATTGTTTCCTATCTCTACCACTCTCTATCTCCAGTTGCCCTCCCTCTCTCCCTCCCTCCCTCTCCCTCTCTTTTCTCTTTCTCACTCTCATTTGCATAACATTGTTGCAGAAGATGTCTTTCATCTTTTCAGTATCAGATTGGAAGGAGGGAAAATTACATTACCTTTGCTGTCAAGTACAAAGCACTGTGTCTCAGAGTTCAGCACATCAAGAGCGCTGGGCCCTCAAGCAGGAGAGTCGGGAGGATTTGGAAACCATTCAAAGGAGAGGAAGTGAAGTGTAGAGAGGTCAAGGGTCAAGATAATCTATTTAGTCACATTTGTAAGGTGTATTACAAATTTGTATGAGTGGGAGCATGGATTGTGGCCTGTCCTATTAGAAAATGCTCGTGTGTGTGGTTCAGTCTGGTGTGGGCGGACAGTGAGAGCTGAATCTGTGTGAACACATTATTGTCTGGCTAATGTGCAGAGTCTTATTGGATTCACGTTGAGGCCCTTTCCCTCAGTTGCCTCATGTCTAGTCACGTCCTGGAGCTGCTCCTTCCCTCCGAACTCAGACATCCCTGGCGATTTTGGCAGAATGAGAATTGGCATTTTGGATTTTTCCTCAGAATCCAGAGATTTATCTTCAGTGAGAAAAAGGACAAAAGCTGTTTCAACAAGCCTCTAGATAAAAAGCAGCGCTGATAAGGAAGAAGTGGTTTTGCCTGGCTCTGAATATTTAAAGCTGCTGTCCAGGACTCTGTATGCACAGCGTCTTTCCACATGGCTGCTTATTGAGAGGGGAATCAACACAGAGGCCCGTTTACAAGTCCCCCAGTTTCCATTGGTTATATTGTTGTGCACAGCGGATGTTAACATGGAGATGCCTTTTAATGCTGGTTGGACTCTTCTACTTCTTCTTCGACTTTAGCACAGTTAGTGACCTTCTTTTACTTGGTGAGCAGCTCACACAGTCTTCGTCCCACTGTTCGCACTGATCTGTGGTCTGTTTGTTCACTCAGCTGTTCCTCATAATCCGTCATCATGATCATGCAAGTGTATCTTTGCTAAATTTGTTATAAACCAAGACAGACAATGAGCGGCAACTGTTACGTGTAGTTAAAAGACGCTGTGCTGCTAAAGTCTGTATCAGCACTCATTTGTCAAGACTAAATGTTGTATAATTTACCATCAGGCTTCTTTTACCAGTCACAAATGAAGTAACCCATTAGCAGATTGAGTAGTGAACATGAACATGAGCTCCGATAGTCCTTGTTTGAACCTGGTATTAAGCTGTGTTCGTCTATCCACACTGCTTTAAAAAGGCCTTTTCCCATAAGTCTTGATTGACAATCGTGATCGGATCTCACTTTATATGCAAATAAACAGATGTGCTCTTGTTGGTTTTCGCACATTGACAAATTATCTATGTGGTTGTGTGTGACTGAGAAAATGAATGAATGAATGAGAGAGTGTGTGGGAGGGTTTCAGTGAGTTAATGCACAGTGCACAGCTCTTCTGATGAAATAAAGTTTTATCCATTTGAAATAAAATCAGTTCATATTGAAACTGAGGCAGGACGTTAGTAGTTGGTCCGTCTGTGTGGTCACTCAGGACACATTCACGTTGTGGTCCAGATCATCTCAGGTCGTGGTCAGATTTCGAATGTGCTCTGGCAGGGTCACATCTGAACTTCTCACTGACCTCTGGTGATCGGCTCAGCTGAGACGGATGTTGAGACCAGGTGTTAAACAGGGTCATAGTAGACTTTGTCATCAGGGAATGAATGATGAATGACCGAGCTCTACTAGACAGAGGAGATCCAGAGTGACTGAGTATGATTGAAGTGACCGTGGAGCCAGTGGAGGTTGATGAGTGCAACCCTAAAACTAAAAACCATGAAACTATATGATCGTCTAAACCCGATACGTGTCGATTTTACATCATACGTTTCAGCAGTATAATAAGCTTATATAATGCTGTGCATCCATGTAGAAAACACAAAATGGGTGGGGGAGTTTTAATCTTTGTTCACAGCAATTGTCAGTTTACTGTGAGGAAAGAGCTGAGCATTAATTCAGATTTGATGGAAGATGAATCACTTCTATAGGGAAGTGTAATGCATTCACCTGAGAAAACTATAATGGTCCTGTTTTGATGGAGGTAATTCATCTCTCCCTTATTCCTTCCTCTGTCTTCCCCTCCCCTTTTTGTTCTCTCTCTCTCTCTCTCTGTCTACCTGGTGAATCCTTTGCCTGGTACATCGCATCATCATCACTTCCTGTTTTTCCTCCCACGCTCATCCCTCTTCTGTCTCCTGTGCTGACTCAATTTACACCTCTGCCTGTACCATGCCACTATCCGCCCTGGCTCTGCAGACTGTACCCTGTCTGCCCCGCTCCACCATCTGACTTTGATCGGCAGTATTGTAATGAACTGGGCTCTACATTTGGGTCCAAAACCTTAAAGCCTTTAACTCAAAACTTTCTCTGTTAACGAGACAAACATTTTGCTCTCAAGTCTCATTCATAAAAATCCAGCCTGCTAGTGTTTTTGAGGATGCTGTCTTCTGTCTACTGTGGAGTTGCTCAGCTGAATAAAGTTACTCTGTGAATAGGAGAGGCAACACAAAAAGATATGTCTAACAACAATTAGTCCACTCTAGCTCTGCTTCGATAGCCTCTATGTATGCAATAGCAGTGTTTGCTGGCGTTAATATAAAATGAGTATAAAATTAACATAGACAATGTAGAAAGACTACGAAAACCTTGAACAATCCACGTATTCATGAAGTATATCCACCGGCAGTGTCCTAAATGTCTCTATGGAGACTGTTGAGTTCAGCTCTGAACTCGCATGCTCGTTTGATGAAGTACGCAGGTCGAAGGTTTCTTTCTCATTTTGTAGAAAATTTATTTAAGTAGCATAAACAAAAGCAAACAGGAGTAAAGGAGATAGTTTACAGAGCTCCGGGTCAAACTAGTTTCCTTGACAGCAACATACAGCTGTGTCAGTTCATTCAAGTCTGACAGCCTCTCTGTCCCTGACCTGGTTGTTTTATTCTATACAGAGGGAGTTATTAAATGTGGGTTGAATCTCTTTCTGGTTGGTCCACACTGCTGCTGATCTCACCTTGTATTATCTGACTCCACGGCTCCAGCGTCAACACTTGGCCATTATCCTACACTTGTCACACACACAGAAAAAAGACAACATCCTGTCCTGCTTTATCTAACCATTTTCTAACTGGCTACATAACATAACTGGCCCTTGAACCTGACATGACCTCATGAAATAGGCTGAACATGATTGTTCTTGTTTTTAAAGTCTGTTTGACTCGAGTTGAGAATGGATTCTTTTCCATTTCATAAACCAACAAAGTGCTTATTTTTTTTGAATGTACCTGTTTATACCAGGAAGTCCTCTGAAATGTTCTCCATTGAAGGAGCTGCAGCACGGCTCCCCAGGAGGTGGCGAGCAGAGAGTGAAACTTATCTGAGCCACAGTGTGATGTCAGAAGAACACGTCAGCGGAAATCGACTTGGCTGCTCCACCTGGCATCAACACCCTGGTATATCTTTGTGACTCATGCACATAAATAAAGTTGGGAATGTGTTTAGAGTTACCTCTGTGCAGTATTTTTAAACTCTTTCATCGGTTGTTTAATGCGTTCATCAAAAGCACTGGGTTTCGTTTTTCTACTGTTCAACTATGGGAGGCTTTAGAAGAGGAACAGCCATGTAGGAGTGGGCAATAAAGATAAGAGATAAAATCCTCTATCCCAGAACTAACAATCATGATTCAGACAAGGAAATATTAAAACAACTTATTTATAGAGCACATTTTAAAACAACATTCACTCTCGCCTTTTACCTGGTTGGCTTCGCTCAGTCTGTTGTGTGAGGTAGGACTTTCTCATCTACTGGATGTGCACTGGGTCCAGTCAGGGCAAAAACAAAGTTGGACAAGAAGCCATGGTGCTTTGTTTCAAGTGTTTTCAAACGCTGTGTTTTGGTTTGACAACAGAAGGATGCTTTGGGTTGCTTTGGTACATATACTGGGAAAGCAAAGGTCCGAACCCATGGAAGCTGCATTTAGGACAAAGACCACATGGTCTGTGCTTTACCAAATGAGCCCCCAAGGAGCTCCAACTGGACATTTGATTGACTTTGTTGCCTCAGATAAAAAGCAGCACTCTGAGTTTTTTTGTGGGACACAACAGACGTCTAAAGATGACAGGCAAACCTCAATAAATGTAACACCAGCAGTGAATTTCAGATCTTTCTGAGGGAAATACTATTAAAAAAAAATCTGTATCATCTCTTCCCTCTAGTCATGACATTTAGCCACATGTCCAGATAAGAGGGAACTTGAGACATCAGTGGAGCTCAGCATAAATCATATATATGTTTCCTTGAAAAGGTGGAAAGATGAAAAACTGAAACCCTACACTGTGTGTGTGGGTATGTGTGTGTGTGTGTGTGTGTGCGCTCTGATATTCAGCTTTTGTTATTAAATACGCGGAGGGGAAGTGGTGTCTTGTGTTTTTTTTTTTTTTTTTTTTTTCAGCCTGTCAGTGCAGGGAGACGATGGTGTGATGGTAAGCAGAGGAGACGAACCATCATCAGTGGTTAAATGTGGAGAAGCATCCACACACGAGAGAGTGTGTGAATAGTTGCCAGGCAACAGAATTAGCCAGCTTCTATCCTCCTTTTCCAGTCAGAGGAGGAAACAGCCTTCCACTGCATTAGTGTGCAGCTCGGCCTCTGTGTTTCTGCCCAAGAGAGCCACGACAACCGAGCCCGACCTGGACCTAGTACACGTTTAGTGTGAGCCAAAGGAGGACTAAGTTTTGTGTCACTCTATCACGTAATTGTTGTTACCATGGTGACAGCTTGCTTGTTTTACGCTGATGACACAAGACCATCCAGAGACAAGGGTGACGGTGACGGTGACGGTTATGTCCCCGTATTTTGCTGCCAACATGACCGAACTGATGTGAACGCAATCACATTTCAAAGGTTGTGTCCGAACCTTTTGAGTTCTGTTGGGCTTGGGTTTGGTTCGGGGTCGGGCTGGAGTTGATCTGGGCTCAGGGCTTTGGCTGGGCTCATATCAGGCTCAGGTCAGGTCTCCATCATCTACACTGCAGTCGTGTCCTAGTTCAGGCCCCTTGTAGCTGAGCAGTTGTAGTATTAGCCATTTAGCCGAGCCTGTCATACTAACATTCAATAGACTCTTGTTTGCTTTCATTATGGTGCAATAAATCTTGGAATAGACTGAGCCACAGTGAATCTACCAGGAAATGAAGGACAAATTTCCCAGCCGCATTTGAAGGAGCCTTTAAAACGGGACAGTTCAGTCACGTCACTGTGGCACAAAAAGTCTTCGAATGCAGGTTCAGAAGGATGTGGCCCCAGGGAAACTACTTGTGTGCAACTTGTTACAGGGAAACTTTTGGACCAAGTGGCAGCTTTATCTTAGGTCAATGATAATAGATAATGAATTTGTTTTCAGTTGCCATATCACCTGTGTAGCCTCAGGATGTCCGTGTCTGTTGGAAGGACTGCCCATCAAATAGGGAATCTCAACAATAGATTTCAAGGTTCATTGAAAACTGGATTTCCATTTAGTTTTCAACGGGAAAGGTTCACAGCTGATCCACTCGTTTGATGAAGGTAAGACGAGCTCCCTTCATTTATTTCTCTAACTGTCAGCGAAGCCCATGCACTGAACCAAACCAGCAACCTGTCAGCCCATCTCTCTCTACTTACTGACCTATCCACCATGTGTGTGGATCTCAGGCTTGTTTCCTACTGGAGATGTAAATCAGATCAGTTTCAGATTGAGGAATACAAAATCTCAAACGCATGGATTGAAGGACTCGTGTGAAGGTTGTATTGAGTCCTTCATTTCTACATAGGGAGCAGGTCCTTTCCTCAGAAAAGACGTTAGGTTTTCCTAAAGGCTTGAAAAGAAGTCAAGATGTCAGTTACATCCTCCACACTGGTCCTTCAGGAAACTAGAGGCCTGTGCTATACAGAGCAAGTTCATCCAACCCAGGATGACTGAAGCTCACAGTGTCTGTCCTGGTAACCTGTTGCTGTTAATTATGAACAACATTGTCAGAGCCATAAATAAAGTATTAATATGACGTGAGAAGAAACGCTGGTAGCCTCAGGTAAATTTAGATTTATTGACATCATATGACTGGAATAAAAAAAAAAAAACACTAGAAATGATTTATAATGACTAAAGTCAGGCTAAGGATAAAGTGTAAATAAGATGACCCATGAATTAACTCAAACAGACATAATTACCATGACCACTAGGTGTCGCCTGGCAACAAAACAACTGTGAGTCATAATAACCTACTGCACAGAAGACCCATGGTCTTTCTTGTCTTTACACGAGGGCCGCCTCTAAATCTGCAAATCAGTGAGATGTCGGCGCCTGTGTGCTGAACGTTACATCCTCCAGTCTGTGTGTTTGAGCCTTAAGGAATTTAGTCTTGATCTTTGTAGCATGACAGAGAAAACACCTGTTTTAACAAATGCCAAGGCACTGTCGGGATTCTTCAGCAGCATTTAAATGAGCTTGATCCTCTCCTGTTCCCTCAGCCGCCACTGAGCGAGATTTTTTTTTTTTTTTTTACCTGTGCACTGCAGCAGAGCGCAGAAACAGTCCTGCTACAGGAAGCCTTACCCTCTGACAGCCATTTCACATTTCCCCTCTGGGCAGGCAGCTATGAAGGCTGTTACACACTCAGCTCATAGTCATTTAGTCATGTGGTCATATAGAAAAGGGGGCTGCTTGTCGTATTATTGTGCTACTGCACTCAGGCATCACCAGAAACAACCACAAATGAGAATAAACAGGAAATGCTTTTTGCATTGTGTCACGGTTGACTGACAAATGATGAAGGCAACAAAAGGCTTTTTTAATCAAACCTCTTTTTTTCCCCCCTAAAAATCTAATTCAGAGAAGAAGAAAAAACATGCATGGATGAAGCCAGGGCTGCACTTTGCCAGGATTTCTACTGTTAGTAGAGAAGCAATGTGTGAGTGCTTGGATCATTTACATGCACTTTCTGGAGCCTGATATCAGATTAGTCAGTCACTGCTGCTGCTGCTACTGCTGCTGTGTCTCCGCTTTGTGCCTTGCCACCATTTGTGATTTTTTTTTTAAGAACTAGATGGAAAGAATAGAAAAAGAAATGCCCCTGCTTTCTCCTTTTCTTCTCCTTCCAGCCCTGCTCTTTATCAACCCTCCACAGTTGGGTCGAAATAAATTATGGGATCCCTCAGTTGTGCTGCAATTACGTCTCCACAAATAGCCAGGAAGAAGTGGGACCTACAAGTCCTGTGTGTGTGTGTCTGTGTGTGCACTGCTCCGATGTGGCCACTGATATAATGGCATGTGAACCCATTCACAGCCTGGTGTCATTTTGGGCTCTTATTCTTACACCGAATGTGACCTGTGTTATTAAATGCTTGCTAGGGGTAATTTACTGATTAAAGGTACCCTATGGATTTCTTTAACATCTGTAGTGCAGGGGAGTAATGTTTATAAATGGGTCCCATTACAGCAGGCGGGTCCAGGCTCTGGCAAGGCTGGAATACCAACTGGGCACAGCGGCACCCTTGGATTTAATTGAATACTTGTTGAGGAATAAAACCCCGCTGCCTCGCAAAATCTACTTTTAAGACCTTTATCCTGTTCTTGTCCAACATCACACCGAAGGTCTAAAGTCTTTCTGCCACTTTTGACTTGTAACTCTGACATTTTTATGGATTTCACCTGTCGAGAGACATTTTTCCCCAAAGTGCTTCACACTTCACACACGCAGCACCAACAATCAGAGGACGATAAAAAAGCAGACCTGTCAACCTGACGTTGAAGTGCACCAGCACCATTTGATGCTGTAAACTCTGCAGGAAAAAAAA
Organism: Selene dorsalis; assembly: GCA_900303245.1. Classification (NCBI taxonomy): domain Eukaryota; kingdom Metazoa; phylum Chordata; class Actinopteri; order Carangiformes; family Carangidae; genus Selene; species Selene dorsalis. Next base: position 20,159 of record OMNW01034587.1, on the reverse strand, counting down.
ACAAAAAAACATCACAACCTGTCAAACTATTTACCGTGGATAACCATATAGCTTAACATTATGTTTCAAGCTGCCTAGCCACTAGGCATTTAAATCAGCTGAGTAAGATTAGGTTATATTGTCTTTGTGTCACACATTGTTTAACATGACACTCAAATAACTGTACCACAGAAATAATGTTACCTTGGAAGTGTGTTTGTAGGTACCTCGCATTTACAAAGAAATGTGACCATACCTGAGGAGGACGCTGACAGATTTACATCACAATGTAAAACTGAACCCATATAATACAGTACTGACTTTCACTACAGTACTGACTTTAAAAGCGATATGATTTAAGTTCCAAAACTTGAGCCGTTTACACCTACAAGTCAAAACCCAGGGCTTAGTTTCTAAGCTGATGTCACATTGTTCCTAACAAATAGCTATCAACAGAGTATCTGCAGTTTTTTCTGCATAAAACGCTCCATAAAATGTGCATTTGTCAAAATGATTTTCAGTGAGTGGTTTTCATATTCGAGAGCTAATGATCTGTAGCGCTAGTCAAATGTTTGGTCGTATTGCTGCAGGGAAACTGTCACAGGTTGTTTTTGCCCTCCAGTTGGTTTAGAGACGAGTCCCTGGAAGTAAGTCTGGGTAGAGATGGAGAGGTGATATTAGATGTAGGTACTGTGAGTGGCAGTGATGATCATTGATGTGACAACACAACAAAAACTTGTTATGAGCTTTTCTAAAATAATAGTCCACCCTGATGAATATTGCATATTGTCCTTCACTGTCTTATCAGTGATGGATGTTCATTGACTGTAGATAATAACATGCATTAGATTATTGTTTGGATCTGAAATATGTTCTTGAGGCTTTGTGGTGTACTATTATTTGAGTAGTAGCTGGTGGTGCAGTGTTATATCACCTGTTTGTGAGTGAAAACACAAACATGATACATCATCACCAGTGTGTCACTTGCTTTTTTTAGCCTCCTCTTTTTTAACGTGCCCTCCTGTCCTGTCCTGTCTGTTCTTTTCCAGGTCGAGGGATGGCACTCTCTTTTCTTCTCTTCTCTGCTGTGTTGCCCCGACTCAGCGTGTCTGCGCACAACACTTCTGCCGGTAATGACTCTACTGTCTCAAACTCAAGTGTCTGTCTACAACACGATGTCTCCAGTTGTCATTTTAAAATGACTGTGGATGCATCAGTGGCCCTGCTGCTGGTGTGGTGTGCGCTGGCTAATAGCTAATAACCTCAATAGGAAGTTTTATTTTGACAGTCCTTCACACAGGAAGAAAAAAAAATCTGATGAAAACCAAAATGTCAGATGGATAATTTGACTTCTGGGTTATTTAACCTTCAGAACATCATGGAGTCTGCTGTTATCCATGGTGGCTGTGCTAACGATGCTAACACAAACCAGTATTTTATAGTTTGATGTCTCTGTGTCCAGTTTTTTACTACCTGGGAGTTAGGGGGTGGAGTCAAACACTGCCAAGATGGCGACAGTGCAGCAGCTCGCTCTGAGCTTCAAAAAGGCTTCTTCAGAAACCTGTGATGTCGCAGAGGGTCACGGCCATTTTTATATACACTCAGGTCCAGGTCTGTTCTTCAGGACCAGGTTGTGTATGAGGTGAACTGTGTCTTGCTCTTCCTGTTCATCCAAACCACAGCTGTTTTTCAGCTCATGCTCAGTATCTGCTGATGCTTCTGGGCCTTCTCCATATTTATCAAGTCTCTTTAGTCTGGTTTCTTCCAGACAAGGCAGCTCCTCAACATGGGGAGCCATGAAACTGTGGTGTCCACTGGTTCTCTGAGAACCTTTTCCAGTTCGACTCAACTGGGAATCATTGGTGTTATCGCTTCTGTAGCAGTGAGGTTTTACTCTATGTATGTTTGTTTTTAGCCATATGTAAGTGCACATACCCTATACTTCAACTTCAGACTAGTAGAAACACTGTTAAGTAGTTGACTTGTGAACTGTTTAACATTTTAGAGACACTGCAGATGGGTGAACTCGTCCTGTTGCATACTGTGTGTGTTCAGTATTCTGCAGTTGTGTCTCTGGTCCTTTTCCATCCGTTTATATCAGTCAGTCTCTGAGCATGAAATTGCTGCCACAGCTCTTGAGACTCATACTGGACAAGCACCATTTCCCACCTCTAACAGCCCAGCTTGGCAGGCAGACAGGCAGGCCAAGCCCCACATTCAAAAACCGATCTGCAACCAAAGGGAGCTGAAAGCACTAATGAATATTTGCTGTAAACTCCTGGTGCTTATGGTGCTTTTATATCCGAGCTCATGCTTTGACACTAATGCTCAGAGGCAGATGTCAGATCTCTGTAATACAGACATAAACCTGCCGTCAGATTAGTGAGCTGTCATTTCCTCTTTGTGGTGAGCATTGGAGACGGTGGTGCGGTGGAGGAAGGGGGGGATGTTTGCTATGGGAGTCACGTCTTGTGGTCTTTCCTGGCCTCTGGTGAGAAATGCGGTTGAATGTTTGGTAATTAGGCTTTTACACTGCAGGTGAACCTGTGCGGAGTGGCAGGCTCCAGATGTATTGTCCCCTGGGAAGGTAAGGCAGTCAGAGATGGAGAGACTGGAGATAATCAGATACACAGAAAATACCTGTGATGGAGCTCTGGTGTAAAGGAGGAGGTTTCTAGTGAACTGGCAGGAAATAAGAAATGCCAACACACACATACACATGCACACACACACACACACACAGAGCAAGCTCGCTAGAGCTGCCCTCCTCCCAGGACTGATTGATTTCATGTGCTTTAATGGATTACTGATGGCTGTAGTGTGAAGTAAGGTAGTGGGTGGTGTGTATCAAGGTCACTCCCAATCTACATCAAAGCTCGGCTGACATCTTCATCAAAGAGTCTGTTACGGTTCTACTGGACTTTTTTTTTTTTCCGCCTGCTCCTCCAACACGAAGCTGTTTTTATTAACAGGCTGGTCAGGTTCACCACTGTCAGGGGCTCATACCTTCCACTGGTGTGGGCAGTGTCTCATTTATTAATTTCTATCCATATGTATTGAATATAATAATCAGATTGATCAGTCAACTCCTAACTTATAACTGATGTGCTGTTTCTGTTGTTGTCCAAGCTTTAATCCCAAACTTCACACAGTCTGGAGCCGATTTGATCATCTTTGGGTTTTGAACTGTTTTATCAGGCAGAAAGTGCAATTAAAAGATACTGTGTTGGTGTTAATGTGATTGTGACAATGTTTTTTTTTCCATTTCCCTCTTACATCTCAGGTGTGTCCTGGTATCACACCAGGTTGTTTTTCTGGTATAAAGTCTGAGTCTAAGATCAGATTGAGCTCTGGTTATTTTCAGCTGTTATTTAGAAAGTCTTACAAAGTCTTTCTCTGACTTTGCCACTAATGGAGGCTGGGGACAGATGAAATACTTTCTGCTTTTTCTCTCAGTTAGTCAGAGATTATTTGTTCCAGACCAACCAATGTTCTGTGTCCTTAAAGTTATATCAGTCTACTTATCAGCCATCTAAAGATGATTATATAACATATCAATGGGTAGCTACGTTTCTTCTGACGCCATATGAAGGCCTTTGCTCATGAATCATCTCTCCTGACAATCGGCTTCATAGTGCACATCATCCAGGATGGTCAGTGACAGGCTCAGTTAGTCCAGATAGCCAAAAGTTATCCTTGGTATGTTGAGCTTGCTTTGTAGTACAAGCCATGTCGTGGCATATGAAAGTCAACAGAACAAAACAGTGCAATGAAAACGTTTCATTAATTCATACAAAGTTTGCCCAAGAAAAACAACATTTTTTCCAATAACTTCAGTAGATCTTGACCTTTACCCTGCACACAGTACTTTGAGATAATATGTGTTATGACTTGGCACTATACAAATAAATTGGTAAACATTTGTGTTGTGCTATCGCTTGAAAAATGAAATGAAATGTTCCACTTCCTACATATCTTGGCCACAACTCAAAGAACAATTGATTATCTAGAACTGACCGAATAGAGGGAAATCGCTAATTACAGCTTGCAACTAATTAGTGAAGTGTGAGCTGATGTGGGAGAGAAAACTACATAAAAAGTAAAACTGATGTGTGCTTCCCCAGTGGAACAGAGTGATTCTGAAAACCAAGAGCAAAACTGAAATAGAAATATCTACGATCTCAACAGGCCTATAAGACGATGGAGGCGTTAAACTCGCTGACCGCTGCCACTCTTAATAGACGTATATCACAAAATTATCACTTATGAGTAGGTAAGCTGCTGATCCTTGGGTTGGTGGTTCAGTCCCTTGCTCCTCATATCCCATGTAAAAATAATAATGTTTGCTCTCTAGGTTGAAATCCATGTGGTTTTACGAGCTGTTCCCTCAGCTGTCAGACAATGATGTCATTAGTTTTCTAAACTGCATAATACAACCCCTACCTGTGAGTACCAGTACCTGGAGAGGGGGCGGGGTGGGGCAAGCAGTGGTTCATTTGCATTTAAAGAGACAGGCTCTGAAACCAGTCGTTCTGTTTTGAGCGGATGAAAAGAGTGCTGTGATGTTTGATCCTGGGGGTACTTTTTTTTAAGTATATTTTTGTGAAATGGGGAGACAGAGAGAGGGGGAATGACATGCAATAAGGGGCCGCCTGAAGCCCGAATTCAATCTGGGGTCAGCTGCAGCCAGGACTTTGGCCGCTGCATATGGGGCGTCTGCTCTACCCACTGAGCCACCCAATGTCCCAGATCCTGGAGGTATTTTGACCGAAGCATGTCACAGACATGTCTTTAAGACACCTGGGAACTACATTAATTTGTAATATAATATGTCTCCTTTAAGACTGCATCGTAATGTTTATCCCTAGTAAACCAAACATGAATCATCTTGGCTTAAATTCCTTCAGTAGGATAATCAAAAGCCAAAAAAGTAGAAATTGTAAGGTAGAAGATGAACTGAAGTCATAATGTCACAGGACAGATGTTGATTGTTTCATGATGAGAAGGATAAAACATCTGAAGCTCTGTTAGCAGTAGCACCAGGCATCTCTAAAATAATGAGGAAGTGTTTGTTGTCAACATCTTGGGACTCAATTTAAGAATCTGACCCGGGTTGAACCAAAGGTCAGCGAGTCACCAAAATCATTAGAGCCAGGAAAATCCATCATGAGACGTTGCAGACAAATGGGATCTCTGAGGAATGCTGTAAAGAAATATGCACAGCTCGTACTGGTGGCCATCACTAATCACAAGATATCTTCTGAAAAATACAAAGCATGTAAAAATACAGAAACCTCTGAGGCAGAAATAATTGGGATGGCAGAATTAAAATTCTCCTCCTTTGTCACCTTCCAAATCTCAATTTTTTGTTTTTTTTCCCTGTAGCCAAAACCTGAAAGTAAATCAGTCTCAGACAGCCTCAACATGCAAATCTGTCTTCTCCCCACGAGTCAGGCCCCAGCTGGCCCCATTAACCGTGTTTCCATCCCACTGAAAGCACAATTTCTTCATGTAAGACCATCGCTCAGTCAACAGATAAGCTCTGCTGGCAGCAACAAAGACAAACCTCATATGGATGCTGTGTTACAGGAGAAAAATCACTGTCGAGGCTAATGAGCGAGCCTGCTGCTGGAGGCCAGGCTGCTGGTCAGCTTGACTGTGATAAAAACATGACAGAGGTCTCCATCTAGTGGTCAGATGTGGAAAAACATCAACTGTATCAAAGTTTGTTTGTTATTCCTGAAACCTGCCAAATGTTTCCCTTTCTTTCTTTGACTCCCATTGTATGCTGTTCTCTGAGAATGAACCCCAGCATGGATGATATGAAACAAATGAAAACAAAAGTTTGTCTAGTTTGTAGTTTATTTCTTCCAGTGTCAGGATCTCAAGCAAAAGACTTGAATCACACAAAATAACAGGGTTTGCTTTTTGCTTCCTTTGCGAATTCAGTCTTGAACTGTTTAGGCAAATTTATCCTTGAAATGAAGTAGTCCTATAAATTTGAGCATTTCTAAAGGCAAAGGTGTTTAGACATGTCTCAAAAGGCTGCAGTCAAAGGTGGTGAAAGCCTGTCATACACCCTTCATAGACCTATATAGACTCATCATCGACCTGTTATAGATCTATCACAGACGTGTTGTCATTGTACTTCTTAACAGACGTTATTAACCCTAACTGGAGGAAATGGATGAGTCAGAAGAAGCTACAGTGTGTGTTAGTGTGTGATGATGGATTTCTGTCTCTCTCTCCACTGTGTAGCTGACTGATGTGTTTCAATATTTGTCAGGAACAATGGAGCTGTGTGGCTCAGAGGAATCAGATACATCACTCACTGGCTGACTAACAAGCGGCAGACTGACAGAGACAGGAGCTGAGGGATGGCCGGACAGATACTTCTCTTCTGCTCCACCTGACGCTGTGTCTCTCTTTCAGGTTGCGCTATCATCCGTCCTCCCCGGGATGGAGGGATCAGGTACAGAGGTCTGACACAAGAGCAGGTGAGAAATGACAGCTGCAGATACACTGCAGACATGTACAGTATATGTATGTGTGTTACAGTATTCACAGCAAACTAGAGACAAGAGAAGACGAGGAAATAGAAATGTTTACAAACAATATAGCACAATTGTGTGTGTATATGTATATGTGTGTGTGTATGTGTGTGTGTGTAGATCCGCAGTGTGCAGGTGCTCCCAGTAGACTATGAGATAGAGTACATCTGCAGGGGCAACAGGGTGATCGTGGGACCCAAGGTCAGGAAGTGTTTGCCCAACGGCACTTGGACCGACCTGAGCCAGCACAGTAGATGCTGTGAGTGTTCACTGTGTCATCCACTGTGCGTCTGTCACTCATCCATTCATCTCCCATCCCAGTCCTCCGTCGTCTGCTCGGCGAAGGAAAACAACGTTTCCCGTGGAGGAGAGTTGTTCAGATCTCCCCCTCCTCTGAGCCTTTGTGGACTTGGACTCAGACTTGAGTCTTGTGTGCGTGCCGCTGTTACAGTGCACATCCGGCGACACTTTTACCCCCTGTTGCTGAGGTATTACAGATAAGGAGGCAGAGAAAAACTTTTGTCAAGATCTGGTCGTTGCCAGTAGACTAAAGAACAAGACATGATATAAATGAGGTAAGAACATGTGACGATGCAAATTTTGTCCAGTAGCACAGAAGTTTAGATGAAGTGTGGTAACTTCACTTCTCTTTGCGAACGTCAGCCATCAACAATTTCAATCACAGCAAAGAGCGACTCGCTCTTTCATGTGGTGAAGACACGCCTAAATCACTTGCAAATTTGTTTCTTTCCAAGGCATGACTGTTATTATGGTAGCCATGGCAACAAAGGTGGGTAGACCACCACCGCAGTACGTTTTCAGACTGTAAATAAAAACATTTTTTTATGTTGACGTGGAGCCTGAAGCTCACACAGGTCAGAATAAACTCTTTGTACTTGGTATATGATGGTTTCTGTAACACATGTTATATACAGAAGTGTGTGTGTGTGTGTGTATGTGTAGTATTTACACCTATACACCTTTATCTTGTGACAGGGTAAATAACACAGGCCGGTGCTGCCTGTAAGAAGCAGGTAAGATGGTTATCACTTGTGGATAATGCAGCACATAGGTCTCACTGTCTGTCACAGACACAGCGGACTGGTCACTTCAGGCTCAGGACAACACTGTTCAAAACCTTCAAGACACTGGTGTATCGTCTTTCCATGTCATGTTGCACAAAGAGTCCAGACTTCATGGGTTTTATAAGATACCAAACTTTAAAAGTACAGCTTGTCTCTCCCAAGCTCAAAAAAAAAAAAAAAAGTGCTGCAGGAAAAGTTCCCACAACAATTTTGTTTTTAATAAACATCCAGCCAGTAGATGAATGTGTAGTAGTCCCAGCTGTAGTGGTACAGCTACAGCCCTTTGTGCATAATATCCTCCATATCTAATATCTCTTTTTCATGTACCTAAGGGGAAACTGTACTTCTGTTCTTATGTTCATGCCCCCCACACAATATATGTGCAATATTCAACTCAACTGAACAAGCAACATATTTCTTCTTCTAAAAAACTCTTGAACAAAGCAGAGCATATTTTATTAATGTACATAAACAAAATAATGTTACAAAGTGTAAATGTACCCGAGTTAGCTCTTTTCATCGGTAGTACCTTTTGCCGGTTGTTGAAGTGCATCCTGAAATGAATAAAAAATAACAACAATAAGATGCAGCAACCAAGACATAAAAAGAAAACACATTATGTACACATCTTTTTATATTCTACTCTTTATTTTGGCCTGTTGTTCACTTCTCTGCTGCTGTAATAACTGTGGGCTATTTCCTATGAGTGGGATCAATAATAAAAAAAAAAGTCTTATCTTATCTAAGGCCCTTAACGCGCCTACAGGTGTGGCGAACTGTCCCTTTAAGAGCGCGCGCGTGTCGGCACGCCCAAACGGTGAATGGCGGCAGCCTTTAAAAAAACAAACAAACCAAACAAACCGTGATGGCGGAGAGAGCTCACCGTCACCGGCGGCACCGCAGCTGCAGGTTAGCTGCTCGTTTCCTCTGGCACCGTCGATACTCTGATAATCGCAGTTGGGCTGTGTGATGGTTTGTGGGATTTTCGCGCGTGCACGGATTTGAGAGGTATAGTGGAAAACATCATTACCTGTGCACTCACTGCTGTTAGCTCATGTGAGACGTTTAGGGGACACCTGTAAATTGTAGCTTCTTCCAGTAGTCTGACTCTGCACGTGAATGGGTTTTTCTATGGGATTAGACGGGGGATCACCTCTGATTTTGTGTTGTTGATGAAGGTTGGTGTTCACACACATCTGTCAGCTGAAGCTACGTCACTGCCCGGGTTCATGGAGAGCTCCTTCAGTCTCTCCGTGTCAACACTTCCTGTTTCCTGCTGTGTCTGATGAATGCCTCATGAACCCTGCATTGTCATACACACCTCTCACTGTACTCCACTGTCCTCTGTCTGTCTTTAGCATGTACTGGTATCGACTGCTCCTCAGTTCATCCTCTGTTTCCCCACTAATGTCAAGCTGCCTCCTGTCTTGTGCACTTTGTTCACTCCATCTTCTTTTTCGCTGTTACCATCTACCTGGTTGAAAAATTGAGACTACTTCACTGTGTGCTATGCAGCCTTTTTTGATTTTATATAAAGGTCCCATATTGACAATAATGCAGGTCTTGCCACAATATTAATGCTGTGAAATCATCAAACTCACAACAGAGCATTATTTAACTTTGCAGAATTTGGTTGGTCCATCAGAAATCTATGCGTTATTTTTATTGGGAAAAAAACCTTTGATCATATCTTTTCTTGTGGATCAACGCTTAAATAAAATACAAGAGAAATGAAAAATATGGGACTTTTTAAGACATTGCATATAGAATGTAATATTTGCGACTGGTTTTTATTAAAACCCATCACAGTGTCCGGTGTATCAGGTGTAAAACAAAGTCTCGTCTGTCTCTCTGTTCCAGTGCTGTTGTGTCCCCGGGTGTGGACGTCGCTGGAAAATGGCCGGGTGTCTTCCTGGCCCCTGGGGCCCCCGGTGGAGGGCACTGTGCTGCATTACACTTGTCTGCCTGGCTTCATCATCATGGGGCGAAACTCAACACAGTGCAATAAGATGGGCAAGTGGGACACACCCAAACCTGTGTGTCACTGTGAGTCCCTCCACACAATTACAGCAGCTTGTTAAAGCAGATCAATATGTAGAGAAAACGCTGTTCACATGTCACAGGTCAGGTAGTTACCTCCTCTTCTCTGTTCCCACAGATGATCGTCACTACAAAGGTAAGAACATTTCTATTCTTGACTCTTTACCAGGTTTAGTAGTGAAGTAGATGATGCTAAAGAAATAGCGATGCTGAAAAGTGAATCAAGATGTAATCTGTTGTGTCTTTTCCTTATCCAAAATATTAATTCATGAGTCTTAACCTGCTGCTGTGCTGACTGGAGACTTACAGTGACTCACTCAACTCTGGTGACAAGTCACACAACTGAAGAGATGAAATATTGATATATAAAAGAAGAAGAAAATATGGAGTTTAATATGTGAAACCTACAGTGTATTGACTCCCTTGTATCATGAACAATATTAATAAACCAGCAGCAAACTAGAACTTGTCCAACTCCGATATCTGACACTTTGCGCCAGCAGAAGTATGGATTGCATTTTTCTTGTGAATTCAGTGGCATCATTTCAAAGCGTTTGATCTGTACTAAAGGTCAGGATGTGTTCAGCCTCAGCTGCTCTCTCTTCTATCATCACTGCTGGTGGGTTGAGTCGTCCTCCAGTGACAGTTCTCCTATCTGATCTCATGGTGGCGATGTTGTGCCACCGACAACACGACAGAACCGTTTCCAGCGATCACAGGAGCGGTCGTTAATCTGTGCTCCCTCCCAGTGATATCATGTCAATAACCAGCTGTTGATTATATGCTGTCTAAAATTAGGAGTGGTAGTAATAAGACTGACAATGGAAACACAAACAGGCTTTTATGATCAGGATGACTGTAAAACCTCTGGGTCATGTTTCATCATGTTTATATTCTAGCCTTAGTTTTCTTATCGGCTCCAGTTCGATCTGTCACCACCTGGCTCAGCGCTGGTGATAGTAACAGAGGCCTCACAGATATTGAGTCACACAGTTAGTAAAAGGTGTGGAAGAGAAGAGGGGGAGAAGTTGGTGGTGTTAGAGGGGTGTGAACGAGAGAAAAGACGGTGTGATGCAAGTTGGTTGGCGCTGCAAACCGAACACAGGAAGGAGGCTGAGCCTGCGTCGTTTTGTGATCGTGATCGCTGTGTGTACTTAATTCTCTGTGAGAGCACACTGACCTTGACCTTTGACCTTAAGCTTGCAAATCAAATCAAGTCCTCATTCTCGAGTTCAAGCGAAGGTTCATCCAGAGGTTCTTCGAGGTGCAACTGAGATGAATGAGAATGAGACAGATGTCCTACATATGTGCAGCCAGTGCAGAGCTGTAACATGACCTCAGTGACCTCAGTAACATGACCTCAGTGACCTCAGTTTCCAGGCAGAGCCCCCACAGTGTTGGACCCTCAGCCAGTGACAACAGCCAGTCTTTCATAATGAATCATCCAGTCTGTGCAGTTTAAAATCTGTTCATAGCAACTTAATTAACAAAAAAACCAGCAGAAACAGAGTAGAAAGACAGATGGACAGACGCAGGGACAGATAGACTCTCTGTCTTTTCCGGATCACTTCTTTCAAGGAATCCTGTGGTTAATGGTCTATAACCTGCACAGGATTATAGTTGCATGAATCTTTCACAGTGAATGCTTCCTGATTTCTCAGGTGCAGCCTGATGTATGTTTCTGTCATGACTCAGTACCACGGTGTTACAGTGTCTGATGACAAAAGTTTGTTAATGTTCATGAAGAAAACATTGTGTGAATTATTCCTTGAAATATTTCCAAAACTGCAGCAAAGACTTATAATTAAAGACTAAACATGCAGATAAATTCAAAATATCCATATCCAGAGTACTGTGCTTTTACCACTAGGTGGCAGCAGGACACTTCCCTCAGGAACGAATATAACACAAGAAGATTAAGACACATGACGGCAGCAGCAGCCGGAGTGTGAATTCAGTGTCAACTCTGCTGAATGCCACGTTGCTGCTGCTGCTGTTGTTGCTGAGGATGTGAACAGCCGCTCTGCTACAGATTATCCCACAGAGTCGTGTGCAGTAATAAATGGCTGTGTCTGTGCTACAATCTGTTAAACACTCTGAGGCGTGCATGTAGATGATGCTTGTGAGGAGAGGAGGCGAGGCACAGGGGTCAAAGAGGACAGGGGGAGACAGAGGACACAGAGGTGGAGGAAAAAGGAGGGATGTTTGTTGTACCAGAGGAGCGCAAGCTGAGTGAGATTGGGGCTGCAGGAGATTTATGTCTCTTATCTATTTAGTAAATGGTTCTGTGTGGAGGTTTTGAATGAGGCGAGAAAGCTCTCTGCACTTCCATTACACTCCCACTGACTCCAGCTGAGTCCTCTCTGCTCCCAGGCTCTGGGGACACACTGTCCTCCTGTCTCCTAATCCTGATGAACAGCCAGCAGCCTTTCCATCCTTGGATAACACAACAGTGACTGTGCTGCATGCACAACATGGGAACAGCAATATGAGTGACTTTGAAATGTTAATGTAATGTAAATGAAAACTGTCACCACCACAACTGTCCACTTGTTATTTGTTATTATCATTCTGATTCATCTGTCTATGAGTAGGATTCATTTTATTATAGACGTATTAAAGGTCCATACAGTCTAAAGGTAGATGTCTAGGTGCACTGTGATTAAAAAGCAGGTCTAGGTTCTATATTAATACTGTGGATATTTGTGTAGTATTATCTGTCATAAACAACGGGTGACGGGGCGCGTTTGTGTTGCGGTGCTGCCGAGTTTCGGCCAAGAGACGCTAGGTGGAAGACAGAGAGCCTCCATTCTCCCTGTAACAAGTTACAAGTCATTTATCTAACCATCACAATTACTCTGAAGCTGTTTAATTAAGGTAAAAATGTAGCATAGTTACGGTAAATATCCTGCATAGTTCCTCTTTAAAACCACCTGTCAGGACTTTATTAACTTTGTGATGTCACAAAAAAGCAGTCCCCACTCTGAGCCACGCCCCAAGCCCCGTCTCTATACCTATACTTCCCCTCCAACCTTGCAAGATTTGATTTCTCTGAGCATACCTTTAACATGTCCATAGTATATGGACAATAATTATCCTCAGGTCTCTTTGGGCGCAGAGGAGCCTGATAATGAAGTAACACCTCAGTGAACACATTCAGTTTTCTCTCCACGGGGTCACAGAGGTCAGTGTGTCAGTCAGTCCCGAGCTGTCAGCTGTAAACGATAAACAACAAATAAAGACACGCTACTGACGGAGCCGCAGCCTTGTTATTGTTTCGCTCCCCGCTGTGTGGCTGGGCAGGGAATCAGGCTTTGACGACGACGTAATTGCAGTTTGTCAGAGCTCCTGGAACCACTGCTTCCATTTATGGCTCGCTAATGCTCCTTTTTTAACTGTGTTGTTTATCAGTGTGAGGTTTGTGGCACGCAGGGTGAGAGCAGTGACTGGGTCCCACGGGTTGTTTGGATGTCGGCAATGCTGTATTGTGTTTCTCGGGCTGTTAAATTGGAGGCAGCAATAATCCAGGATTTAACAGTGATTTGATGTGGAAGACCTGGAGCGGGTGGCTGAAGCCAGCAGGTAGCGGCATGCATTAGCATCTTTTAATTAAGACTCAACCCCCGGTATCTCTCCAGCATTACACCTCCACCTCCTACCGAAGACAGACCTGGCGAGGAAAAGGTCAGCTGTGTGTGTAGGCAGGAGAGAACAGAAGAGCTCTCTCCTCATTTTTCCTTAGAGACATTAATGTAATTCATCCTATAAAAGTAAAAGAGAATAGTTGTTATTCTCATCTGAGAATACCCTAACAATAACATCAGAGTAATCGTAATGGCAAACATTACCTATCAAATAAAACCACATATTATGAAGCATCTGTGATCCGTATACAGAGCAGCCAGAGTACCTACTGTGTATTCAGACTGAAATGATGAAAGCAACAAAATATAATATTTACAAATGCAGCATCAGTGGGAGAGATGCTTGCTCACCTAGAAAATGAACAGCTTCTGCTCATTTTGATGTTCATGCCACTTTCAGTCAGAATATGAATACATCCAGAGATGTGGAACATTTAGTGACTTCAGGAGGAGACCAAACATGGAGCTAAAAGAGAGGGAACAGAAGGAGGGAACAGACTATAGTCGATTTCTCTGTTCATCACTGAGACAGGGACAGGACACTCATATCAGTTTATGTAGATGCAATCCTAACTGTCATGTTGAACACGATGCCACTCTTTCTGTCATCTCCTCCCTCGTCTGCTCAAACTGGATTGAAGACATGGTTGTGGATATGGTCAATGATATTGGTGATCGGTGGCTGGAGTGATCCCTGATGGCTTCTGCTCTCTGATCAGTCAGCGTGGTGATGTGCTGAGATTATTCCAGTCCTACCCCTCACTGTTCAACAACGTTCCTTCCCTGACTAGGGTGTTCGAGCGCGATATTGATGTTGGGGCGGTTGCTCCAATTAAGCAGCACGCATACCGGTGTCCTCTGGGAAAATATCAACTTTTGATTTGCCCTGGTGTAGTTTCATGCATTGTAAAACTGACACAGACACACTCCGACACACTGGCTGATTTTTAATGAAGCATTGTTTGTTGTGTGTCGGTGCTGCTCTCAGTTTCTTTGCCTGCTGCTCTTTAAGGTTGTAAATAAAACGTTTGGACAGTCAGAGCGCGAGAGAGAGAAAGAGAAAGAGAGAGAGATCGAGCTGAAAGACGTTAACAGCTGCTTCTCTTCCTCCTCCTCCTCCTCCCATAAACGGTGTATTTATAGCCCCGAGGTGTGATTTAGAACAAGTTGGTCTTCTTTAATTTTGTTGTTAGATCAGTGATGAGTCCCGTTCCAGGCAGCGCTTGAAATATAGATCAGCTGTGGACGGGCTACGTGTTGATGTAGTGCAGTGTGTGCTCCCAATCCCCATAGTCATTTGTGAGCGGAGCTGCATGCGTGCGCGCACACAAGATGCATGTGTCTGTGATTACATCATTCAGAAAATGGCACACATATGCTCCTCTGCTTCATCTGTGTGTGTGTGTGTGTGTACAGACTCTATGACCACAGTAGGTGTGTTGTTGTGGCAGAGTGAATGGAGGAAGACCTTTCCCAGATTAAAACGCCATATGTTGTGTCACCCTCACCAGTGAAGACTATTAAATAGACAAGTGTGTGTGAGAGAACAAGATAACAGGAGAAGGGGAAGTGATCAGTGTGCTAAGCGTGGCAGAATAATTAACGCGCCACGGCTCTGCTGATTTAAGACACCATATGAATTATTCATGTGATTGTGACAGAGTGCTAATGACAGGAGAGGTCAGAGGGCACGGCAGCGTTCAACAGCACACTGGTCTCAGTTCGTTCATCCCGAGCATTTCACATCCCACTGCTTCCCAGAAACATGGAGATCATTTGACTGAAGAGACGCTGGTCTCAGGACGGCATCCTCCAGCACAGCTGTTACTACGCACAGTTACCAGTCACATCTCACAGTGATGACCTCATCATCCATCTGGCACATATAGGCAAAAAACACTGGTATGACCGACTGTTCTAGCAACGTCATAACCTTGACATAGAAGAAGATGAAGAAGAGGCAGATGATTAGGGACAAGATGAAGACATAGAATAAGTAGAAGAAGAAGGACAATTAAACAATAACAACAATAAACTTTATTTATATCACTTTTCTTAACAAAGTTGCAAGGTGCTTATACAGAATACTCTCCTCCTATACAATAAATAAAACAAGGTAAATTAAAGACATAAGAGAAAATGGCAAACAAACAACAAAACAACATAAAATAGAAAAGTCCTGTGACCCTTGGCAGTTTTGAAAAAAAGTTACAGCCCCACACTGTGCAAAAATGTAAAAAAGATGCAATAACTAAAGGGTTTTAAAGGCCTTTTCATAAAAGTGAGGTTTTAAAAGAGCCAGTTAACCGCAGGACGGACAAATGACCTACATGGCTGTTTAAATGGAGGACGTGTCTTTTCCTTATCATCTAGTTGGATTTTATTCTTCCTGAAGTTCTACATCAACTATTAATGTCAAACACATTTTGAGAATACATTTTTTGTCCTCCCTTTTAAAACGCTGTGATGGTCCCAGAGTCTCATGGGGGTGAGGAAGGAGTTGCAGTGTGAGAGTTGGAGAAATTACCCGAGCAACTTGTCAAATGCATGTCTGTGCCACATTCTGATGCTGTTATTAATGCTGTGATTTATTGGCCTGTCACATGCTGTCTCCTCCTCTAGTTGAGGCTTTAGAAGGGTCACTGCAGGTTAAGTGCCCCGCCTGAGGGCAGGAGAGCTTGCGTGTGAGATGCATTCAAATACCCAGGGTAAGCATCGCTCCCAGTCAGGACACAGACCGCGGGTTTTCTTTGCCTGAGGTGGAAGCAACAGTGGTGGTGTTAAATTGGATCAAGAGTGAGCACTGACGGGTCAGCGGGTCCACCTGAAGAGGCATTCACTAGTAGTGCTCATGCATATTTAGAGACAAGCTACACTGACACTGTACAGGTTTTGTAGCTTCCTATGTGTGTGCTCCCAGTGCACACAACCATGCAACCATGCATGCACCAGTGTCTCTGAATGTAGTTGAAATTCAGTTGATCGATGGGTCACCTGACCAGGCCAGTCAATGTCCATGATCAATGTCTGGGCGAGAGGAGTTGGATCTCTGCAAGGCTGTTTTGCATGTTACGCACGAAGAGCTGCCTGGTCTTTGTGTCTGTTTGAAGCTAGATTTGTGCTGAGCTGTGGGTGTGTTTATTTGAGTTTTAGAATATAACCAACCACCATGAAAAAAAAAATCTGAAAATATTTCTCTGACTCACTGCTTTATACTCACTAATCTTCATTCACTCTCTAGCTCTCTGCCCGCTTCTGCTGCTGCTGCTTCTCTGTCCTGCTCACTGAGCCGTGGAGGTGGGGCTAACTTTGAATGTTGTATTTATAAGCAGTAACCAACAAATCCTGCATAATGTACCTTTAGGTTAATACCACTCAAAACACACACACACACACACACACACACACACACAAATCTCCAAATAGTCAGTGTATAGCAGTATTTTCAACTGCTACTTCAGGGAGTTAAGGGGGCGGAGTCAGACTGCCAAGATGGCGATGGTGGAGCAGCTCACTTGCTATCTAGAAACCTTTCTCCACTCACTCACTTACTGCGCCACAACACTAACCATGAGCCATGTGGACAACAAAAGACGTCACAACAGTAAAATAAAAAGCTCTGGTGTTTTCTAAACAGATACGGTCTTGCTATAGTTGTTGGCGTCCAGCTCATCTGCACTTGCTGTCCTTTGCATGACCATTTTTCTGCTGCTGTAGAAAGATGGCATCCTGTTTCTAAAACCTTTCAAATTGTTCCTCCACAACATCAAGTCCTGGCTGAAACATTTACTTTGTAGAAAATATATTTGTCTGTCTTAAAAGTAAGTCAGCATGAGCAAAACACATCACTGACCCTCTCAATCCTGCTGTTCTACTGAGCAACAGTGACACTGGAAGTGATGCACGCTGCAGCAGAGAAGTGAGCTCTTCAGGGATAACACAGTCACTATAACAGTGAGAAATAGAGGAGCCAGAAATAGCTAAACAGGTTCAGCCACATGCCCACAGACAGTCAGGGAGATTAGAGTGTGTTTTATGGATGCACTGCAGATCACATTAACATTATTACATTCACAGGGAACGAGCGGCGAGAACGATAGAGGAGAGAGAGGAGCTGGAAGGGAAGAGATGGAGATGGAAGTGGGTGAGAGGGCAAACAAGACAGCAAATGGATAGGGAAACTGTGAGAGTGAAATGGAGCAGAATGAGGAACGAGTGAGTGTGAAAGAAATAAAGGGGAAGCTCAGCGAGATGGAGGTGAAAGGTAGAAGTTGTGTAAGTGAGAATCAGAGATGTTGAGAAAGTGGAGATATGAGGGGAGAGGAGGGGGTTCAATCATATTCTGTATCTGGGCTGCTCCCAATTACTGGAGACCAACTGCAGAAGGTGGTTATCAGACGAATGGATGAATGAACCCCCTGGGATATCGTCACACTGTCACAGTGCCAGGACAGTGGAGGTTCATCCCTGGTGCGTAGCAGATTGATGCAGTGGTCCTGAGATCTCAACATAATGCAACACAAACATGCTGCAAAGTGTGATCCTTTAAACTCAGCAGCTCACGTTCAAGTCAAACCTGTGGCCCTTTGCTCCATATCACCCTTTGTCTCTGTCTCACTGTTTGAATTCAAGGAGACATATTATGCCCCTTTTCCACAAATTAAAGTACTTCCCAGGTGTCTTTGACATGCTTTGGTCAAAATACCCCAAGGATCAAACATCACAGCTCTTTTCATCCGCTCAAAACAGCCCTGTTCAGAACGGCTGGTTTCAGTGCCTGTCCCTTTAAATGCAAATGAACCACTGCTAGCCCCATCTTGCCCCTTTTACTGGTTCCGGTACTCACAGG
>OMNW01034586.1:7433-20585 GCA_900303245.1 Selene dorsalis | reverse complement strand
GTGAGGGCAGCAGGTGATGCGTTCACGTGTTGCTGCTGCTCTTATTATGCGTTCCCTACGTCTCCACATACACTGAACACTGCACACTTGAAGTGAAGGACAGGTGGTGCTGTGTGTGTGTGTGTGCATCTATGTATGTGTGTGTGTGGTAAATAGTTAGTGACCTGGTCGCATGTGGTTTTGAAGCCACGTGCTGGTGATGAGGGACACGGTGCACTTGGCAGAGATGAATGACGCGAGGCCGAGACTTTCAATTGTTTCTGATACGTGACATGAGTGGTACAAGGAGGAGAACAGAGAGTGGATAACAGAGAGTGGATAAACGCAGAGTAGACATCATGGTGTCCAGCTGAACTGAATGGGATATGAAGCCTTTTATGATTTCAAGAGACAGACTCCTTTGTGACTGTCACATAAAAATGCAGATCAGACGTTAAGACAAAGGAAGAAGAAAAACACCACAGTCCATGCTCCAGTTAAATCTGAATGTTATGGTTTTGTTTTCATGAACGTTTTTATTGTTTTGAACTGCAACATGTTATTGTACTGACTTGATTTCTTCCATTCCTGTTCATCCTGTTTCTGAGATTTGATTTTTGTCGTTTTGTGTTCTTTATGTGCTAACATTGTTTTATTGTATATCTTTTATGCAATTTTAGCTTTAATGCATCTCGTCCCGTTAATCTGTGTGTTATATTGCTCTTCTATTCTCTTATATGTATGTCTGCACTACTGGATACTTGAATTTCTTTTGGGATCAATAAAGTATCTTTAAGTCTAAGTCATCTGTTGCTGCTCTGTGTGTGTGTGTGTCACTAGGAGCAGGACAAAGCAGAATTAAGCATTGAAAACCATGGGATAAAGGAAACCATTGAGACCTCCCCCCCAGAGGAAGTCGTCACGTGTTGCTGCCTCGGCAAATCACATGAAGACGACCAACCGCTCCCAACTTGTATAACACTCCGTGTGTCTCTGCCCTCCTTCTCATTTTCTACTTCAAACACATAGACACAATGAATAAAAGCAGCAGTCAATCATAATTTCAAGCTCACTGCACGTCTCACATCGACTGCTCTCCATCTGACATGAACACACAAACATCTGGTCTGAAGGTTTTCTGAAGCACATGGCTCTTTAATGAAATGAGAATGAAAATTGATTGATGATAGATTAATGGTCAAAACATAAAACAAACTGATATTGAAATAATTATTTTCATATAATCCTTTTATTACGTTCAGGATGGTGATTTGGTTCAGCTCTATTTATTTTATTTTTTTTCTCATCCAACTAAAAACTCAGCTGACTGTTTTTGAAGGGCTGTAAATGTTTTGTTTCACAACACTTTGCACACAGTTTATTATTGGAATAATGTCATTTTTATCTTTGTTTAGAGACACTTTTCTACCAGGTTTACCCTGCGTAAAAACACTGATTGTTTGTTTTGCTGAACTGGGAAAGATGTTCCACTTTATTCCTGCTTCTGCTTCCGTGCATTATGCATTTTGACAAAAAAAAAAAAAAAAGGACTATGCTCTATAATTTATTGTAAAAGCAGCTTGTTTCTAAAAAAGATTCTCCATTTAGAAACAACCACTTCCATTAGTGCACATCATTTGGCCTGTTCTTGGTGCAGAGGAGGAGAGAGTTCATCTTTGTCATTGGCGTATACCTAAATTTATCCAACCGGGTCTCACCAGTTAGAAGTACAGCCTCATTCAACAATGGCTTCTTTGCTCATGTGAGATGACAAACAAAACATAAATTTAATGTATTTTCAAATACATGTTGAGAATCTCTCAGTAAACTCAGCTCCTCATCTAAAATGATATGACCATAAGGAACATGGCGTCAGCGCATCACTCCATCTGGCCTTTGACGTTAAGTTAAAACACAAACAAATCAAAACACATGGGGGTTTAAATTAGCAGCTCAGGTGTTGTGTAAGCACAGCGTGTCACTCACCACAGATGCTGGTTTTAATCGAGCTCTAAATTTAACGAAATGAGAGCAGCTTGTCTGTCACATTCGTGGTCATAAATAAGTGGCACCCCATCGGTTCATATGGAGATGTTCGTGCTGGTTTGTTTCGTCACACAGCAGAGGCCTCTTCACTGGCAGAGATTGTTGCTGGAGGAATCCTGGGGATTATGGTAGAGATGAGGAAAATCAGGTGAGCACTGGGATTACCTGACAGATTAAGACATGGAGGCTGCAGTGACTTCAGGAGCTGACATGTGGCATGTGATTCAGGCTTCACAACCTGTGTCTACACCAAAAAATAAAAAAATATCACTGGAAACTGACTTTATTTTTTAATCGGTGCACAATCTAAAAAGAATAATTACCACCTGTCTGGTCCTGTCTGAAAATAAACACCTTCATAGAGCAGAATATCAGAATATGAAGGTGGACACTGTTCCTCACATGCCCTGTTAGAATAAACAGCTAAAACTTCATCATGTAACTATGCACATAGGGCAACTTAATGTAGTGAGGCAGAACTGACAAAGTGTGACAGCTGTGGTCGAACCATTTTTGGAATAAAGCAGTTTTCCTACAGCCTCACGCCCTCTGATCACAGGCCAAACCTTGCACTAATCAGTTAGGGTCACCAGCTCATATCTCATAATCTGATCTATTAAACACTTCTGCAGACCTTTATCTCTAAACTTGGCTTGTTGGCCTATGCATACATAAAAGAATAAATGCATTAAAATACATTTGAATGTTTGAGATTTAATGATAACAATTACTGCCAGACAAATATCTTTCTCTGTTTGTGTTTCTTCTGTTTTGTGTTATGTGTTTTGTATACGCTTTAGTGGGTCAGTTACACCAGCTAAACGTGAATTTGCATGGGCTGCAGAGAAATGGATGACGCTGAAGTGGTTTGGCAATATTGGATGAATGCAGTGTCACTTTTCAACCCCTTCACTGGAGTTTTTCAACTGTTATATATTCAAACCAGAACCAAAGATGGCGTCCTCCATGAAGAGCTCCCTCCTTCTCACGGCCACGTTTATGATTTCAAATATTCTGTTCTGCTATTTTTTTATATATATATATATTTTCGAACATGACTAATCAGCAGTATGTGTTTTCTGTGGCTGTGCAGATGGCAGCTTTGGTATTTGACACTGAATAATTCAGTTAACTGACAAGTGGCAAAATCTTAACAAGCTGGTTATTTTTTCTTGTTTCTATTCTCAGCACAGTGCAGAGGTGTTGACGTGGGTGGAACGTCTGTCACATCCGTTTAAATTAACTAAAAATAAAAAACCTGATGTCTTAAGTTAAAATGTGCGGATATCAACATATTTCAAACTAAGCTGTGCAGGGGGCGGTAAAGAAAACGATTCATTGTGTGACCTCATGTGCTGACATGGTTCAGCGACAGGCTTGAATTGGACTGAAGTTTTTCCAGCGTTTCTGTTTTCCCGATATCAGATCTGTGTCAAGAAATGACAAAGCCTCAGGAATACATGTTCAAAATGTGGGTCACTCAAGTGTGTTTCATACGGTTTTCATTCATGGTCGAGAACAATGCATATCATCTGTGTGCAAGCATGAAAAAAGGAACATGTGACTATCCCAACCATTTAATGATGTTGTTCCGTGAGGTATGAATTTGCATACTAATGCGGGTGTGCTACAAGTCTGTACCGGCGTTGTTGTGCAGCTTGTGTCACCTTATGATACCATATCAAGGGAATTATCTCTCCTTTTTTTTTTTTTTTTTTACAACACCCACAATATCCTGCAGGGCATGCTGAACAGACAGGACAAGAGTGGTTTTATGGTACTTCAGAGAAATGAATCACAATGGCTTAAGGCCCCCGTTATACAACTTTTCAATTATGAAAACTGTAAAGTTGGTTTTGTGGGGAGATGCTATATTCCAAACATATGTTCTGATATACTTTTTTTTTTCTCCATTGTATATTCATGGCTTTGCAGTGCAGCAATTCAAATGAATACACTTATATAACTGTTGTGAAACCAGCTTTAAAATTCAATTCACCCAATTCATATCCCTAAATTTTATGTCTCATATTTGTGCTGCTGACACAATCGAAAAAAAAAATATATCTATAATAATAGTACAGAAGCAGTTACTAGAAAATAGTCTCTGTGTTATTAATAGACAACTTAGTGCTTTGTTTCTTTATTCAGAGCAGGATGTGAAGTCATAGCAGTAATAATGATCTGCTCTCTGTTGGCAGTGTGTTATATCTCAACACTAATGAAACTATTAGGGTGTTGTGTGCAGTTGCTCAGAGTCAGTGTCTGCCCCTGAGCCAGGTCCTGTGAAACTCCTTGGATCCTGAATTGGGTCATAGCAACAGTATTTGAATAGCACCACAGAAAATTTGAGTGGTGTGTAAATAAAAAAAGTGTGGGAGCCCAGGTTTCCTTCTCTGCTCTTTTTTGGCTGAAATAATGTACGAAGCGTCATGTGCTGTCAGCATTTTTAACTACGAAATCATACCTGACACAGTGCTTATATAAAGCATTACATAAACAATGAATCAATCCCAGAGCCAAGCCAGACTGTGAGTTTACCAAGTGACAAAGTGATACTGAGAAAGTGAGACACAGCGTGAATGTCCGTCTTATTTCACCTAAAGGCATCTTTCCTGCGATATTACAGCTCAGATCTTATTAAAAAACCAACGACTGTGGGCTTATTTTGCTTAAGTTCACAGCCACTCATTGACTGTTTTCTGTAAGAGGTTATACAATATCATTGCGTTATATAAGTGAGCCACATAATCGACCAATGAGAGGCCGTCTCGCGCGTCACGTGACGCCCCTCTGCTTGCTTCGGCGAATTGCATGAAATCCAAAGAAGCGACAACCTTTAGCCACGGAAGCTAGCTGGCTAGCGACCAAGATGGAGAACCGTAGTGAGAGCTTTGTTTTCGTCGGGGTTTCTTCAGCGTTTTTCAATGCGAGGACGTGACACACGGACACGTTACGGCAAGCGTAAGTGTGTTGGGGGACATCGGGTCGAAAAGACTCTTCGTTTGCGGAGCTCGACGCCAGTTAACCCGCCGTAACGTTGGCTAGCTCCCGTCGGCTTCACTGCTCCCGGGGTCTCTTACATAAAAACAACGGCTGCGGTTCACTTGAGCACAGACAGACAGGCGTTTTAGGGTCTGTAAGCTGAAATATCTATGCACTCATCCTCTACTTTCACGTACTGTTAACTATTTTAAACCCTTAAACTCGGACTTTATTGAGGTTGAATTGTTTTTGTTTTTTTTAAACGACAAGTTAGCGCAATAGACCAAATGGAAATTAAGCTTCTTACTCGCTAACGTTAAGCTCGGAGGATTTTCAAGACTAGGCATTTGCTTTAAAATGCCATAGCAACCGTTTCTTTTTTTTTTGTTTCTTTACAGCGACGTGGTTCAGGAAAGTTAGTGTTTGTAAACGACAGACAGTTGTCAGACCGCCTCCTTGTTATGACACGAGAGATAAGCTGACTGTGTGTTTAATAACACCGACCCTCCACAACACACGGTGGCCGGTGTTTGAAGGGAGGAGGGAGGGAGGGAGATATCCCCTGTTGGCTTTATCGACGGAGGGACCACAGTTACTTAAGGGACTCTGACATAGTCGAGCAATGTTACACACACGACCTGTTTTATTGGGGTTGAGGTCGTGTGACTCGGAATCGGTCCTAACCTACTTCCAGCGGCCAGCAGTGAAAGTCGGACTCGGGCTGAGGTTTTGTTAGAGGACAGTAAAAGCCCGACTATAAGAGGTATGATTTCAGAGCAGCGTCGGGGGTTAGGTCTGCTTCTGCCGGACTGTTAGTGAACCTCTTCTTCTTCGTCTTCGTATCTGATTTTCCCTCTGGGAGAAGAAGATGGAGACGGGAGTCAGGTCTCACCAGGGCGAGCTCTTCGTCCACCCGCTCTCCAACCCCGGGGCTGCGGGGATCTGCCCCGAAATGCTGGAGGTGGCGGAGGAGGCTAACCGTGCCGGGGACTTCAGCCTGGCCGTGGAGATCTACAGCTCCCAGCTCGCTGACCTCCAGCAGCCAGACAGGGGCTTATGCCTGAGGAAGGCTGACTCTCTGGTGCGTGCAGGACGGATATCCGAGGCGCTGGACTCCTACTGTATAGCGGCCAGCCTCGGTAAACTGCGCCCAGAAGAGCTTCCCCTGCTGGTGGAGAACATCGCCCGGACTCTCCGTGAGAAGGAGCAGGGCATCCCCGGGGCGTTACACGGCCACGGCATCAGCAGCAACGGGGAAGATGGGGTAGAGAGTAACGGGGAGTGTGAGGAGGATGAAGCCCTGGACTTGTTCTCGTGTCGCCTCTGCAAGTGTCTGCTCCACGAGCCCACGACCGTGGAGTGCGGACACACTTTCTGCAAACGCTGCTTAGAGGATGAAACCGTCAAAGACTGTATACACTGCAAACAAAACTTGAGCAAAAAAGATGGACTGGCAAACTATCGGAGGTTAAACGTGGTTCTCAGTGGCCTGTTGGACAAACTGTTTGCAAGCGAGAGCAAAGCGAGGAAACTGTGGATCGAGGGAGAGGTTTTGTGGAAAAACCAGAGCCTCTCTGATGCTCTGGAGAAGTACAACGCAGCTGTGGACCTAGGTAAGAGAGCCCACCCTTCATGTTTGCACCAAAAAATCATTTATTGCAAAACTTATTTTGTTTTAAATGTGACATATTGTTGGCATAACTATAGTGTTAAGTGCAGGTGACCTACTTTTTCTTAGTCTTGTTTCCCAGTGTCACCGACAGGTGGCGGTCCTCCCACCTCTTCAGATGGTGGGGGTCAGGCGTTACATGACGCACTGACCGTCATTACCTAAGTAGCACACATCTGATCTGGTGCCTTCCACATTAATAGACGCTTTTCTATCTGTACCTTTTTATAATACTGTAGCTGTGGGAGAGAAGTGTGAACTCTCTGACCATATTATTGCTTATTGAGTCACGTTGACCCCATTTTATCCAGAAAATAATGTGTTTATTTGCTTAACATTCAACTTGTACATAACTACATGCCAGAGTAATGACAGGCTAAGATGGGCATCCTCCTCCCATTACCAAAGGTGTTTCATAAGATGAGTTGGGTAACCTCCAGGGAGGGTTCACAGTGATGCACTGGAATAACTCTTTCACATTAACAAAACAGCAACTTATTTTAACACTTAAATATACTTGTGTTTTATCTTCCTTTGGGTCATTGTCACATTAAGCTGCCGTTTTTTTTCCTGAACCCACTGAGACCAAATCCAGGATGTTCTGTTCTCTTGGCACATTACATAAAGTGTACCGATGTGTTTTTGTTAATTTTGTGCCAGGTCAAGTCTCATGTTGCTCATTTTGAATCCTCAGAGAAAGTTGAACTGACCCCTTCCCACCTCTGGCCCTCATATTAGAGTCACATTAAAAATTAATTTCCTGCGGTCCTCGAATAGCTCGATGGTTTGAGACGAGGCACTGGCTCATCTCAGGCGTTCAAATACAAAATTGGTTAAAGAAATTGATCAGAGATTAAAACGTAAAGTAAAAGGATTCGTCGTTTTGAGCCGTACAGATGGCACCTTTTCCCTGATTTGTCTCTCCCCAGATCAATATTGACTCATGCCTTCTGTCTTGTGAAGGACTCTGGGAGACAGGAGAACAGAGTGCCTTCACAGCTTTGGTTCTCTGTGTTGGTGTTTTCCCAACAAAGGCAGCAGGGAGGCCCTCTGGTGTCCCTGATTCAGGATGCTTATAATGGGCTCATGATGTCACCAGAAATAGAGCTGTTCTCCAGCCTGTGCCTTTTTACACTGTCTTTTTCTCACTCTGATGATAATCCATGCCCACATGTCATATATATATTGCACTCACACAATGGAAGTGATATAATGATAAGTGTCAGGTCTGAGGAAGACGTTTTTGGCGTAAAAGAAATAAACTGTCAGGGAGAAAACAGACAGAGTTTTAACAGGAGAAAACATGGTGGAAAAACAACATGACATCCAGTTTCTCTCAGTTTCTTTGCTGAATGATTGTTTGTGTCTCTGTGGAGAGAAGCAACATACACACAGCCATGAAAATGTGATTTATGATTCCTACTAAATAGAGACGCAGTGTAAGATTTTCACTGTATGAAAACATCTTTGTGGTCACAGTTGTTCACAGACTGTTATTACTCATGTATTAATCTTAAAGCATGATTTGCTTGAGGTGGAGCTCTTTTTTAATTCGACTGTAGCTAATGAGTATTTTCATTCTCACTAATCTGCTGGATATTTTCCCCCCGTTAATCAGTTGATTGTTTAGTTTCTCAGAAATCTGAAAATGGTAAGAATGCCTTTTTAAATGCTCTCAAACATTATTGAAATAGTTCACAATTTGCAATAACCGCACGGACTGATCCGATCTATCTGTGCCTTTAACTAACTCGTGCGCACACACACGCACACATTTACGTCAACCAGCCAGGATAGTGTGGGATCATCAGTTCAGTAACCTCTGACTTACTAACAGACAGACAGCTACAGCAGCCGGCAGCTGCGGTTTGGAAATAGTTGCACGTTCACCTGTGTTTTTATTTTATTTTTTATTTTATGGGGATTAAAGTAAAAAACACGATTTAATCTTTGACCTGCGTGGAGGCAATGCTCTCCAAGATGGGTCGCACATATTTGATGCGCTTCCTCCACTGGAAACAACTTTGCACCTACATTTTTGTTTTGCAAAGTGGATCTCTGTCCGTGAAGACAACCCTCCACTTGTTTTGGGATACAGACAGTACTCCCACGCTGCTGATTTACATTTCTTTTTATGGAATGGATATTGATGATGGCTGCCTCCATTTGTCTGTATCATTCTTTCAGCTGCATCGATCGAGATGCACTCATGCTGGTGAGATTCCCTGTTGTGGTTTCCATTTATTTATTTCTCTCTACCAGCAATGAACAGGATGAGCCTTGGCTAGCCCTACGACCAACTTTGTTTAAAAAGCCTTTTTAAAAATATATATATACAGCCCACTTCTAAAATCTTAAGACAGAAGTCATGCTTTTTCAATGTAGATTCTGTAAACAAGTTATCAAGAAGATCAATAACTGATATTCAGAAGAACCAGTAACAGGAGGGATGCTGAGCCTGTTGGACTCACAGAGTAAATTACAGAGTTGGTCATTGGTAGTTTTCTGGAACAGCAAACTTAGTTTCCTTCAATACAGGATCAGCAAACTCACATTTCACTAAACCACTTCCTGGAGTTCACAACAACAACCCGGTGTGTCTAAATTAGACAAACAGCTCCTCCCATTTGAATTTGAAAGAGGGCAATGCCTTTCATTAGGCTGCTGCCATCATGGTGTTAAAACCACGCAAAAATCCAACACTCTGAGACATTATAACTTTTTTAAAGGGACACAGAGGCTCCACAGACATGGACGTGGTGCAGGGTCAGCTCGATAAAACCTCCTGTGTTTGAATGAATTTATCTTGTGTATACTGTCCAGAGCTGCTGTCAGGTCTCTGACGCTCCTGGATGCATCTCCGTGTTAGATCTGTAGACTTTCGTAATGATGTATTTGTTCAAGTACAAGTACAACCACTCAACAAACAGTGAAGAGCTGTGACCACAACGTTTCAAAAATGCAAATGGTGTTTTGAAATGTGTTTTTTCTTCTTTAGTAGCCAATGGTTATTATCAAATGGAGAGGAAAATCACATATAGATTTAAGTAAGCTGTCCTGCTTTTCCCCAGGCACCCTTTATTATCATTTAGAGTTTAATCATAGCACAGCATTTTTGGGTAACATTTACATAATTTACATATCGGTGGCTGTTCCTGCTCTCAGTGTTGGTGCTTGAGCTGCTGCTGGTTCTGCATGCCTAACCTTCTCAACTCTGAGAAGATGAGAGATTTAGATATGATTCAGAACCTGAACTTCCATTCATGAGTTTCCAAACAATGGGTCGTCAGCCAGATGAACCTTAAAGAAACTGTAGGACCGCTGTGTGTTTTGCCCTTGAAGCCGTCTCTGTCCTTGAGTCAAACAAAGGAAAGCAGAAATAATTGTTCTTCTAAAGTAGAGCAGACGAACCGAGTATAAAAAAACAAGAGTTATATAAGTTAGGAAATAAGTTTACTTGCATAACCAACAACAGGAGACAATAAAAACTGCATCTAATCCTCTGCAGAACTTTCCTTCTGTTTCTCATCAGGCTTGTGCATTTTAGGACCGTCTTCCTCGGTCTTGATTATCTATTTATTTTCCATTTTTTAGATATTTTTAGTGACTCCTGGGGTTAGTTCTCTTAATATAACACAAAGAGTTTGGTTCCAATATGATGTGATTATTGATGACTGACCGATTACACGCTCTCGTTGTTTTTCTTTGCACTAACCACATGAAATAATCATCAGGGGGAAAAAAAAGATTACCACCACACATACATACACACACAGAGAAGAGAGTTAAAATGTTCTCTTAAAAAGTCCAAGTTATGGTGCATGACATAGTTTTAGTAGAGCATAATTCAATAATGTGACATACAAACTGGTTTGATAACATGCTCATGTAATGACGGTTATATGACTGATTTTGACTGACTCATTTTAATTTCCCCCTCACCCCACTGACGTGTTGTAACCACACAAGTTACATAGCATTCTGACACGTGAAATAGGTCTCATGCCACATGTTACATTGTTGCCCTACTTCTCCAGACCTAGAAAAGCTAGTCCAACCCCTGGAGGCCTATCCAGTGACCTGATGGTGTGTGTGTGTTTGTGTGTGTGTTTCCTGTGGTGTGCAGTGCCCTCTTCAGGTAGATTGCTGTACCAACGGGCTGAGTTGCACATGGAGATGAGGAACTTCAGCCAGGCGGTGCAGGACGCCAACAGCCTCTGTAGTATAAAGCCTCACTGGACAAAGGTGAGATACAGGTTTGAAATTGATCTGCAAACCAGAACTGAATATATTGATATTATTTAATTTTTTTAGACAACTTTTCTTCCATTTTTAAGACTAAATTGATGCCTTAAAGTAAATGGAAATTTGTTTGTCATTTGGAAACAGTGACATTACCACTATAGAACTGTATAAGAGATAATTGGATAAGTTCCTCATATTTAAAGCAGCTTCTGTGAATGGCATTTGGTTTAAATGTGGTGTTAGTAAAAATGCAATTACTTGTTTCCACAACATGTCATTTATGATTCACGAAGAACAAAGGGTAACATTAGAGTTTGTTTTTATTTAACATGGAGAATAAAATGCCAGATTGC
The DNA here is from genome assembly GCA_900303245.1 of Selene dorsalis. Lineage (NCBI taxonomy): Eukaryota > Metazoa > Chordata > Actinopteri > Carangiformes > Carangidae > Selene > Selene dorsalis. The sequence goes on along the minus strand of OMNW01034586.1, from coordinate 9,308 downwards.
TTCAGTCACACACATCTCTTGTTGATTACAGGCTCACTATCTTAAAGCCGCAGCGCTGAGTAAAGCAAGTCGCAACGATGAGGCCTTGCAGGAGTACTTTCAGTGTGTGGCGCTGAAGCCTGACTGGACCAAAGTCAAACTGGAGGCTCAGAGGGTAAGACGAGCTCAGTCAGATATCCGAGATCTTTATTATCTGAGTCACATTGGTTCAAAGAAAATCTTGTAAATGATGCAAGACTCATGAGACTGTCAGTACAAAGAGAGTCATTGTTGGTTCTTCAGTTTAGGCGTAACACACGTGTCATTCCTCTCGTCCATCCATCTGAATTTTGAACAATAAACAAATCTTTCCTTCTGTTTCTTCTTTGCAGATCTTGTCGGAGCTGTTCTCCTCTGTGTTTGAAAATGAGGACCTGCCCACGCCCGTACATCCTCTGCAGGGAGGGTTGGCCACCCGCCTCATCAAACCCCCCGCCTTGCTCAGATCCCTGAGGCCGCTCACACAGAGACCTGGCTCATCCTCACAGGTGCTTGCCCAAACACCCACACACACACACACCGCATCCTCCAAGGGAAATGAACACATCTACTTTGTAATGTACTGTGGGTGTGTTGATGTCAGCCGGTTGATTGATTATGTCTTAGATGGATGAACATTCAGCCGAGCCCCATCTTCTGTCAGAATACACCCTGTTTCCACCACAGCTGGCATTTTGTATTGACATTTTGATCAGTGTTGCACCGGAGCAAACTGCCACTGTCAAAGGGATCATCTCTTTTTATAATTGTCCTGCTCTGAAAAACTGAAAAACTGGCGCTCTAATATCTAATCGCTCCGTCTGTGCCCGTGTCCAGGACTCAGAGTTCAGTGTGACTAAAAACACTCCAGTGGACAACTTGTGCTCCACGCTGTCTGCTGGGACACCTGGGAAATCTGACCCTGCTGAAGGCGAAGGCAGCACCAAGAGCCTGGCTCAAGTCCTGGCTGCGCTGCCACCGCCCCCCGGTGGCATGAAGAGGAAACACAGCAGTGATGGACCCTCGGGACCCTTCAGCCCCCCTTCCAAACTCCCCAGACCAGGTGAATTTCATGAAAATAAGTTGTTCACTTTTGGGTATAAAACTTATATTAACTATTTACATGAAAGCATCTTATCACTGAATCTAATGGAGTTAGTTGTTGTGAACCAGTTAAACTACTTTTCCAGCCAGAGAAGAGAATTCGTTTTTGTTTTGGCTCACTATTGAGTCCAACTAATTAAATATGCTACATGTTACATAATCAGTTTAATGTTGAATGCAGTGAATTCTGGTCAGCTATTACACCATTTCATTTCACAAAGAACTACAATAACTTGTTTCACTGAGATGTAAACTACAATTTGTTATCACTCATTATTGATTTTTATAAAATGACTTATTATATCTACTCAATTCTGTGCAGATGAGGGTAGCAGTGTTCAGATGGTCTCAGTGTGCGGAAGAAGGGTTCCTGCTGATCTGCTGGACAGCGGAGACTTGGAGTGCTCACTGTGCATGAGGTGACTGCGCAGTCCAACACACACACACACACACACACACACACACACACACACACACACACAGATAGTGCTTGTCGGATATTGGCAACATTTAGAACCAAAACTTCAGACTTACACTTGAATGTTTGAGTTTCTAGCAGTTGCAGCATATTGTCCCTGTCGTTATTTTCCTTCCAGATTGTTCTACGAGCCCGTGGCCACTCCCTGTGGTCACACCTTCTGCCTCAAATGTCTGGAGCGTTGTCTGGATCACAATCCCAACTGCCCCCTGTGCAAGGAGAATCTGTCTGAGGTACATATGGTCTACTTCTGCTGCTACTACTCTCTTAATTTT
>OMNW01034585.1:10584-25554 GCA_900303245.1 Selene dorsalis | reverse complement strand
TGGGAAGTGAGTGGACACTGATTCATGTTGAGGTTTGGAGCAGTGATAGGCCACAGAGGACAGGCTATAACTGACAGCAGCTTTTGGATGTTTAATTTTGTGTGTGACTCTGCCGCACAAGTGTTATGACTGCTCTGTACGTGTGTGTGTGTGTGCGTGTGTCTTCTGTCTTACCTCTTTGTCAATCTTCAGAAGCTTCTTCACAGCCACTTCCTTGTCCTGGGATATCCAGAGGGCTCTGTAGACGCTCCCAAAGCTGCCTCCTCCACAGTTCTCATAGAAAAGCAGGTCCTCATGCTTTATCTGCACAAACGACGAGCCAGGGGACGACATGGCATACTGACTCACGCGCACAGCACACACACACACATACGCACGGAGCTCAAAAAGCGTGCACGCTCAAGCACCGACTGCTGCCCCCAAAAAGTGTACACAATTCACGGATCAGCGAGGGGCGTTTGAGGCAAGAAGAACTAAGGAGAGGCGGTGTAGCTTCCTCCACAGGGTCGGAGTGGATGTTGTCAGTCGGCAGAAGAGATTGTCAGAGAGAAGAAACCAGAAAGTGCTGGAAAGAGAGAGAGAGAAGTTTGCTCCCCGTGAGTCAGGAAAAGTCGAAGCCCCACTGTCACTACTAGCCAAGGTATTACATTGCCTGATAGTGGTGGTCCAGTGTAACTACAATACAGAGCAGACACACACACACATACACATAGAGTGTGAAGTTAAAGGGGGGATGAGTGTTTGAGTGTGTGTAAATTACAGTTTGCAGTCAGTGTGTGCAGTCAGCCCGGAGCAGACACACTGTTCAAATATGGTCACTGGCATCCAGGGCATTCCTCCTTCCTGGATAAGTGTGGCTATATAAAGATCTTCATACTCCACACACACGTACACACACAGATAGACAGAGATATACAGTTCCAGCCTATAGCGTGTGAGACACGGTAAATCAGTTAGCAACAAGGTTGACTGCCACGGAATACCTAAGACCATCTCTCACACTCTGAGCAGCTAAAAACACACACACTCACCAGAGAAGCCAGGCAGGGACAGCGTGTTACTCAACCCGACAGGAATGACCCAGTGACATCACCAAGCAAGATAGCCACACTGACATCACTGTGTGGGGACAGGTGAGATCAGCTCGGGGACGTTAGTTACAATTCTCAGTTGCTGACAGTAATCAAGTGCAAAAGCAGAACTTGACGGTGATTCACAGAGTAAATAAAGCAGGACTAGAGGGCTGAAGGCTGCCACGAGCCTCTAGAAGCTCTAACCAGCTACTACACCACAAAACCAAGGTGTTGGATGCTAATAAACAATATTCTGATGATTTTGATACTCTTGAGAGTCTGATCACTAGACAGATGGCACAATGAAAATGTTTTTCTCAACCAGAAGCCCCATCCAATGACGACCGACGTAAATACACACGAGTTTCAAAATAAACCGCATGACTTACATGATTCAAAAGCTAAAGCAGCAGAGCTACTCTTGACGGACACTTCCAACAACTTTGAAGAACGTGATCGGAGCATTAGCACTGTTAAATTAGCTATTTTTATTTACAAAGCAGACTACACATACAGTACAGTTACAGGCCGCTCTGGGGGGAAGCCAGCCTCACGGCAGTTCTCGACACACACCATCACATCAAAAGCTCCTGAGATCAAAGGAAAATGAATGACATTTTGTCAAGAACACGCGTAAAAGTCTACACCTACATATACAAAAATAAAATTACACAGACTGAACACAACTGGGAGATGACAGGACTTCCCCTTAAAGTAGTAGTTGCTTTAAGACTCCGTATCGGACAAACCTTGCTTGGACCAAGCAACTTCATCATCTAGAATGATTTATATTCTTCAGGAGTTATTCTCCAATGCAAAAATGCAAAAAACGCAATCGTAAAGTGACAAATTTGAACACTGCAATACTATTGGGGCTTTAATCCAACTAATACTGTTATGTGGTAATTTTGAAAGTGTCTGACTAGTTAAGGGACACTGATATTCACCTAAAGAACATCAAATCCTAAAGATTCTCAAAGACTTTGACATACTCGTAGATTATGAAATAAATAATTACTCTCAGATTTCATATTCATCTGTATATTCAACAGGGAAAATTAGGAATCTAGATTTAACTACAGTTTGTGTGTTTGTTTTCTGTCTATGAGTAGGACCGTCAGGAGAGTTGCTTTACAGGCAGATACAGTAATATAATGTAAACTAGGGCTTATTTTGGGGGTAGCACAACATTACAGGACACTTCGATAGAAATCCACTGTATAGAACACAGAGCCTATGAAGTTCAGTCATGCAGGATATTGATTCAAGTTCTATACATTACAGTTCTATCTAACAGGTCCCAAACAGTAACAGCTAGGATGGTACGAACCATCAGTCTGGGGTCTGAGACACAGCGACAGAGGCAGCTGAACAGTTTGTCTGTCCAGGAAGTAGAGGCTTTTAATGGCACAGTATAAGTCCTTGATCCATAAGAGTCCATAATAGTGCTAAAGTCGTTGGCTGTTGTGATTTGCTACTGAATGTCCAGTTGTGTTTGAGTTATTGTATCCAAATAATGTGTGTGTTTTGTTTGTTTTATGCTAACATCACAGAGAAGGCGATGGCGGTGGAGGGTTCGGAGCTCATGTCCGCCGAGGCTCCAGCCTGTAGGAGAGCTGCGTCAGCGCTCTTTGGTTGTCAATCACGCAGAGCTTCCTAACATAACCCCGGACCTCTGCCTGGTTTTTGTTCGGTTGGCATATGTCAGGATCTGATGTAGTAAGAGAAAGGACATGGTAAGAAAAAAACATAATCAGAAAGAGTGTTTGTAAAGCCAGCAGACAAATGTAATGAAAGTACACTGATCGATAACATGCTACTTACTGAAAGGCTGGCTTCTACAATGCCTCACTTGTCGAATCGTGTTAGCTATAATACGCTGTTGAAATAATAAAGAAATTAAGAGATATTAGTTACAGGAGCGTGAGGAGAATGAAGACACTGTTAAGACTGAGATATAACTGAGATATATGCCTTTTTATCGATCACAGAAACTTACCATTTTCTCAAAATTGACCATACTGTCAATACATGTCTTGTTGCCCTCATGAGTGAATGTCATATCTGAAAAAGAATGAATGAAATTTAATGGGAGCCATGTCGCATAATTAATTCCTGTATGACACAGTGACTGGTGTGCAGTCACCATACAGACATGCAGACACTGAGTCGTACCTTTGAGAAGGAGGGGCATGAAGGGGATGATTGGTGGTTCCAGTTTGGTAACAGTGAGTCGGTAGGACCGGTGGTTTCTGGATGGATCCTGTTTTATAGATATGAAATTATAGATTCAATACTTTTTATGGTTGGTTCATTGTGATTATGGAGAACACTGCTTACTTTTCTTAATGAACACTAGAGATATATCCATTGAGTTAGTTATTAGTTCTCCTTTATTCACCAGGTTTTGGTACAGTATGACAGCCTGACAGTTCTGCTGCCAAACTAATACAAAGATGGTGAAACCTGAATAGATCTCAGATGTAGGCCAGATACAACTTGAGGTAAATGAGATTTTTTTTTTGTAATTTGGGTGATCTGACCCATTAAAGTTATAATCAAAAGCCAATTAAAATGTGATTGTAGAGACTTTGAAATGAACCTTACCATCATGCTCTCAAACTCGGCGTAGAACTTCTTAAACTTTGTGGGGAGTTTCTGTGAAAAACAGATAAAATCTCAGTGACAGGAGACATGAACATAGCACTTTAGCTACAGCACAATGAAAACAAAGTTCACTGAAGACGTAGACTCAGATTAATTGGTTTTTAGAAGGAGGTTTTTACCTCCCACGTCTGGCTCAGTCTGCTGACAGCAGGGTTGCTCATCCCCATGATTATGGCAAAGAACGAATTCAGGTTTTTAAACTCTCGACAGCTAAAGACAAGAACACACACAAGCAAGGAACAGAGTGAATGAGACTAAACTCAAACTTGCTGTGTATTGGGAACTCTTCATCTAACCAATGTGTATACAGTATGAAGTTTGTGACAGTTGGCAGCAGGTCCTACTCACTGTGCAGCTATCTTGATGAACTTCTTGAGGAGTTGGACTCTCTTGCTGAGCTGTCCACAGAGGCAGACTTCAGTGACAACCCAGAGTTGAACCTGGTTGAACCTCCGCAGGAATAAGTCCAAATTAGCCGTGGTTCTTCTGAAGCTCTGCCGGCCGAATGTATGGTAGAGGAGCTCATGCTGGGGAGAGGAGGGAGGACGCATTAGGAGAAGCAGGTTAGTGTTAATCCGGGGGACAGGTCCTGCAGCCCTGCATCTAATAAACATTTGTCCCACAGGGTTTTTGTTATGAACCATAATGCAGCACCAGTACAGAACAAGGCCAGCTTGCGGTGAAAGTTTACATATAGCACCATTATCTGAATAGGAGCCCTAGTTGCTTTTAGTGTATCTGCACATATGCGATACCTCATGTACACAGCTGAAGAGCTCCCAGTCAAACATGGTCATTTGATAAGCCAGGTCCTTGGAGCTCATCAGCTCAAACGTTGACATTGAGCCTGCAGAGGGGCCCTCCTGGTCTGGAAGAGGAGTCTGACACACACAATGCACAAATGTACAAGCACACAGAAGAGTAAAATAGTGAGATTTTACAGGTTCACATGCGATGAGAAATATATACAAATGTAGTTTTGGCCTAAGATAAAATAAAAGTCCTTTTAAAATAACACATGTATCATAAAGTGATGGAAAAAATTATTAGACCACCCTTGTTCTTTCTTCTTGTTCATTTTAATGCAATGGTTATCCAATCAAGTACTAACTCCTGTGTGTATCTTGTGACTAACAGACGGAAAAGAAAACATGGAACGCCTAAAAGCACAGTTTTTGGCAGTACAATGCCATACTGTAGCTATTGATGTAAGAACTTAAGTGATTTTGGTTATTATCAAGAAAACCATGGAAAATGGCTAGATATCAGCTCTTAAATTAAACTCTTATGAGCTATTTTTGTTGTTATCATTATATCGTCCAAACAAATGTACCTTTAGTTGTACCAGGCATTAAAATTAACAAGAAACTGAAGAAACAAGGGTGGTCTAGTAATTTTTTCCATGACTGTATGCAGCACTCTTGGTTGCTTGTTTTTGATTTGTACGTTCTATGTCCGATATGCTTTACAAGAATGTGTCATCGTATATAATCGTATAAAGCTACTTAATACAGATAAACGGGCTGACAAAAAAAGCATTTAAAGTAAACACAGATAACATTTACCAGATTGTTGAGCTGGTCTCGAGGACAGGCAAATAATCGCCCGTTGATGCTCAGAGTAGAAAACACCGACACGTCATTAGGCTTCAATATTTGTTTTTCTGAAACACAGAGAGGCAATAGATGATCTGTATCACTCAGATGCAGTACGTCCCAACACTAACTTAAAGACACCTCTTACATGGTGAGCCAAAGGCAATTTTCCACCACGGTGGATAATAAAGATTTATTGTATTGTACTGTAGGAAAACATGCACCGGTGGTTTTAGAGACATCTGAAATTACAGATCATCTGACTATAGGTTCTGTTCCAGTTGAACTTGTGATCTCTCCTCTAAAGCTTAACAGTCTTCTTACCACTAGCAGAGCTGAGGTGGACCAACAGGAGCTCGTCAGTGGTGCCAAGTTTGTCAGCAACAGCACCAATCACTTCTCTCCCAGTCCCTGACACAGGAATCCGGATAGTTGTGTATGTGTGGTCGACGCAGTACACCTTCAGGAGGACTAGACACACATACAAAAATATCACATACAACAGTATATATGCGTGTGGCCACATCCTCCCACCCTGCATCTATTATTCTGTAAAGAATAGAATATCCAAGGTAAAGATGCATTTCTCCACAGCAAACAAATGGTTATTACATCCAGAAGGACAGTTGAATTCATCAAGCATCACACTTACGACTTTGTTTTTCTTAGCAACTGATGTATGAATTTAAATATGGCAGCCTATTCCTCACAGTCCAAGCTGCTCACCCAGTGTTTTCATCCCTCCATTCATTATCTATCACACTTCAGAGTCACCAAAAAACCTAATGTGCATGTCTTTGTACCGCCAGAGAAAGCTGGGGAGCTCAGACAGGCACAGGGAGAACATGCAAACCCTACACAGAAAGGCCTCAGGCCCAGGGTTCAAATCCAGTACCTTCTTACCAATAAGCCACCCAACCATGGTTATCAACGTTACAGTTTCTACTGGGCATACATTTCTGTTTGGAGGCTGGGCCTGACACTAGACAGAGCATTAAAACATGGGAATAATAGAGACACACACACAGACTTACTGTCATCCTGATTCCTAATGGGTTGTTTTTTTTGGAGTCTTTCCTCTCCGTTGCTGAACTGTCGTATTAGGGTTTTCTGTTAAATCACATGGGGCTACATGTCAGTGTCCACATCACTATGACACAGCTCAGATTTAGAAAAACTGTAGTGTGGGCATACCTTTTTCGTTGCCTTGGCTTCCTCTGAACTACAAAGTGGGAGAAGTGTAGAAACAAAAATTCAATAACGCTAATTAAATTTGATTAGATTTGGGGCATTAAACAGAAACTTTAGGAAATAAGAAACATACTGTAATTTGACGATTTTCTCCAGGTCAGGAACCAGGTCCTTCAGAGCTCTCAGCATCCGAGAATCATTTGATAAACTTCCATACAACTCCTGTGGAGAGACAGAGAGGAAGAACTCAGAATACGCACAAGGTCGGGGTGAGTTGTGTAATTTACTGCATTTGAAACCTTGCTCGTGTTTACCTCCAGGAAAGAGACTGCAGCGGGCTCCTCCTGTAGCAGGTATGTGTGTGTGTTGGCCCAGCGCAGGGCCAGAATCAGGGCCCTCCTCTTACTGTTGACTGCATACTCTAGCCTCTCCTGCTCAGAGCCAGGCGGAGATGCTGCATGGTAGGTGCACACGAGGTTAAAGATAAATACAAATTAAGAATAAATAAATGGCTCTTATATTTCTGGCCACGTAAAGAAACTGTGACATCCAGTTTGTCAGCTGCTGATGGAGTAATCAGTACCACGGCGTGAACCAAAATGAATCATCATGACAGTCAAATCCATATTGTTGCGCAGTTTAAGACAAAATCTTCAATTCTCAAATGCAAAAGAAAGATAGTGGTATTCAAAGCTACTCCAGCACAATTCAAGAACATGTTTTATTTGCAGTGTCGATCCCCACACTTATCCAACTGTCATGCAATTTGATCAGGGAACCGAACATAACAAGAGCAAAACACTTGACTGAAAATAGAAGCTCAGCTTGTGCAGGATCTACTGAAGGCCATAATTAAGCCTCTTCCTTCTACAAGTGCGACACAAAGCTACTGTTTGTGTCTGTACAATAACGATCAGTGCAGCAGTAGTAAAACACAAGTAGCTGAACACTTGCACTACAATGACTAAGACATCAAGAAAAGACCTTCTCAGCTGGGATTACAACTTCATACTATGGTGTGAAGAGGTGAGCAGTCAGTCAGCAGTTCATTAGTGCTGGATGGTCAACTGCTGCTTCAGCGCTTCCCTAAGCAGAACTGTAAGCTGCACAATCCAAGATGCTGTCAGCAGCACTGATATAGTATTGTGGCAAACAATGGACACGTTGTCATCATAACATGCTGGCTACCGTTAGAAGTTTTTAGGTGCAACTGGTGAGCAGGTTTCACAGAAAGTAGGTTTAAAACAAACAAGAAATGCTGATTTCACATAAAGGCACAGAGGGCAGCAGAAAGGATATTGTGCCATAAGTAGAGGGCACAGCTGGCTGTTGGGCATGAAGACGCAGTGCATGAGGACAAAGTCATCCACTGCTGGGTCTAACAGAGGAGGAGAAAAATAGAGAGGGCGAGAGGGAAGGCAGTCAGAAGGGAAAGGGAAGAAATGAAGAGCAAAAGAATCAGCAGGCTCAAAAGCTTGTGAAAATACCATTCATCAGTAATCAATCCATCCTGTTCATCTGTCTACCCATCAATCATTCTCTCATTATAAGGCAGGTGACATCATGTCTGTGTTGTCTCTGCTGTGGTAAGCTGTCTGCGTTTTGGGCTTTAATTTCAGGGACTGAGTTGAAGGTAAACCTTTGTAAACAACCTTTTAAACTGGGAATTTTAAACTTATGACAGAACAGGTATTTTATTATGTAAATCCTTCATATTGATAGCATACAACATGCTACCACAATAAATAATGCAGGCTCAATAGTGATTGAGTATGGAGTAGGGAAAATAATACTGAATGTGCTGTGCCACATAGTTTTCTCTGGCTACCTGGTTCACTGTGATGTATGTCCATCCTCATGGTCTCCAGGAAGTGCTCAAGAATCTTCTCTGGTGTTCCTGATATCACAGTGTACCTACAGAGGGTGAGAGGAGGTGAGTGCTGCATTACTTTGTGCTTTTACATTTTCTCTACTGCTAGTTATGTTGATTTGAACATTTGATGGTACTATGAGACATGGAAACACACACATACTTGATGCTTCCCAGGGTGGAGGTCCGAGGACTCTTTTCTAGCACCAGCACAGCTTGTTCATGTTCTTTTAGACGCACTGTGTTGGCTTCCACATCCTGCACATACAAAACCCACAGCACAGTATCACTGGAATAGGTTTTTTTTTTTTAAATGTAATACAGCTCACGTGCCAGAGGAGGGAGCCAAACATCACTGTAAGAGGTTATGAGCAGTCTAACCATGCCGAATGTCTTAACTCAACCCCAATGAATGGATCTATAACCCCTGACTAGTTTATAACTGGTGTTTAAAAATTTGAAAAAAAAAGGAGTAGTTTGATGCTACTATGACAACAACTGTTTCCCATTAAAGTTATAATTAATGTCCCTACCCTGAGTATCCTGTTGAAGTCTTCCTTATCCACACGAAGGAAGTGACAGTTGTCCTCTCTCAGGACGATGGAGGCAGCACGAGGTGAATCTGTGACCAGGGCCAACTTCCCAAAATCATCACCCTCATGGAGTGTACACACCACACCCTAAGACACACATACACATATGCATACACATTGTAGGCACACACATGCAAAAATAGCAAGATACAAAGACACAGTTTATCAGTCATCTTTAACCCTGAAGATAAATCAGACAGGAGCAGGAGCTCTCAGGAAGGGGATGAATCATGTGTGTCTACCAGTGTGTGCAGAATGAATTTGTGTATGTATGTGTGATAAATGTGCATTTCGACACATAAGCGTGTACAGTACATCTGCTTGTACAGTAGCTGTGTGGAATGAATATGTGTATGCGTATGTATGTATCCCTTAAGCCATTTAATCATAGTGATGACTCAGTGAGCTGAGCAGAGTTTGCCAAACTCTGCTGCTGGTGTTTCCCTGCTGGTCTGCTCCAGACAGACATGAGCAGCCATACATGTTAAACCAGTACATACAGATGAAGTATCATCAAATGAAGCAGAAAAATATGACAAGGCTCATGTGTCAAACAGAGAAAACATGGGAATGTTGATGGGTGAAGGCATTCAAGCAAATGTGCACACACCTTGCCATAGATAACCACATTGACAGAGCCCTTCTGGATGATGTACCATGATGTGCCCTCCTCTCCTTGGTTGAACACTGGAAGGGAGAAGAAAGGAATGAATACATATTTCCTCCACATTCACATTCCATGTGCTTGCTCATTCTGTAAACTAAGGTTGTCAAATTATGAGGTGTGTCTCCTGAGGGGTTACAGGATGGAGGGACAGATGAGATGTGTGTTATGTAAAGTTTATAGGGCTATGTTTAATCTAAAAATACACTTGGAAATCTCGACAGCTATTACACCTGCTAAATTTCTTTGCTATAACAGTAATGCACTAATAGTCATCTGTAATACATGGTACAATGCAAAGAGGATATGCTGATTTGCATACAACATTTTGACATATTGCCCCGAGCATATTTTGGGGGCAATATGTCAAAATGTTAATTTATCTTGGGAAAGTTTATTCAGTGTGCAGGTTGGTTTTTAGCCTATGCACCAGAAAACATGTGCATACAAGAAATACAGGGACTATTAATATTTAATGGCAGCACTAAGGTCAAGGATGTCCTATGAACTTAGTTCTTCTTTATCAGCACCAATCTATCAGCTCACGTACAGATGTTTGCCCTGAAAACCAGGGAGCAGATGAGATTTTGAAAATTCCTGCTGCACACATTTTAGGACAAAGTAAAGACTCACAGACAGTTCCAGCTTTTGCATGTGACTCAAAGATCACAACACTTGCCAGTTCTCTCTTCACCTGCAAAACAGAATACGGTTTCAAAACCAGGGTCATATTGGATTTCGCTACACTGCAGAAATATGCATGAGAACAGGAAAACGCAGAGATCAGGGTTTTTCAGGATTATGCAAAGTGGCCTGAGCATCCACGCAGTCCATCAGGACTTTTTTTTTTGCCCTTGATGCTGAATGTACTAATTCATTTTGCAATTTTTAGTATTCATACATATCATAAAATCTTGTAATAACAAAATATTTTGTTGTAGGTAAGCATAATAAAGTCATCAAATTGATTGACAACAGTTGATGAGATTTTTAGTTGCAATAATTTATATATTTTTCTCTCTACTGAGTCCAGAAGGTTAATAGAAGACAGTGGGACTAAAAACTGATTTAAAAGAACTGTCAACTCCTGTAGTGTGCCTTCATTTTTTTATAGTACTGAAATAATGTGACTGCGTCTCATAATTGTACATGTAATATTTACTCTGGCAAGGGAACGTTCTGTATAGAATATGCAAACAAAAACAAAAACACTTCTGGAGCCGGTACAGACTTAAGGCCTCCTCCACACAGTGAACACTTGCCAACACAGAGCAGATTGTGCATAACACTGTGTCCCATTACACGGATGGGAGGGCTGCTGACAGTGACAACAACGTCTCCCTCTAGTCTTAAACACAGAAAGTCTGTAGCAAGTGTTTCTGGTGGATTAACAGCCTGTACTGTGGAAAGCATGTAGTGTCTCTTTAAAAGAGAATTGGACCATCTGACTCACAGTGTTGGAGAGGTGAGCTAAGGCCTTGATGTGAAGAAGCTCATCATAGATGATCTCTAGGTCATCCCCTGTCCTCTGACCAGGCCTACACACACACACAAACACACACACACACATATATAAAGGTTAGTCAGAATGAACTCACCATGAAGACACTCCACATCTTATCACACTGGAGAGGAATTACCAATGACACACCCTAATGATAGATGATGTTTTAAAAGTAGTCTAAAAATGACTTGTGATATTATTTCACATGACATCACTGTTACATATTTTTGGTTTTGGATTGCATTTAATTCAATATGCCAAAACATTACTAAAATACAAAAACTGGGCTGCAAACGATGTATAATGTGGCAAGAAGGGGGAATGGGTGGAATAAACTCATGAATTACTATAGTGTTATATTTAGTTAACTGTAATGTGTTGCCAGCCTGATGTGACAAAAGAAATACACTATTATTAAGTGACTGACGATTTCCTGAGGATCATGCGCAGCAGTGCATCGGGTCCAATCTGAGCGAGGAAGAGGATGGTCTCGGGCAGCTCTTCTTCACTCTCTCTTTTCTCTTCCTCGCTAGGCAACGGAGTGTCCTCCTCCTCATCATCAAGAAAACGGTAGAAAAGGTACTTGTCCTGAAAACCCAGCTCTTGGTCCACTGAAGAGCAGACAAGCACACACAGGTAAAAAGATGCAAGCGTAAGCATTTAAATGCGCAAACAGTTGTTTTCTTACCTAAAAACATCATTTCAGGCATCGTCTTTGAAGTACAAGACTGAGGTCAAGGCCACATCTATATTTTATATTTGTGCTTCAAAACTTCTAATTAATTTTTCACTTTGGTATTCAAAGTGACTCTCTCACTGTTAAGATTAAAAACCCACTCTCTAACGCAACCAGAGACACAGTGAAATTTTCCCTGCATTTCACACAAAGATTAGTGCTGAAATTCAAATGTATGCATTAAACAAAATGCAAATTAAAACAGGACAACATGAAGACAGTAACTCCTATCATCAAACCCTAAAAAACCCTTTCTCTCTCAGCTATTTTGTTTAAGTTCCAAACTAATGAATTTACTGTTGCAGATAAATTATCTCTGTTTCTTCGTCTAAATTTAGCACTGAGCATACACTGTGAAGAGACAGTAATAAAGAGCTAATGTTTTAGTTACCGTGGTTCAGGACCCCTTCCTCTAGTAGTGCCTGCCACATCCCAACAGCATGAGACCGTGTGAGCACACATGCACTCTGCAGCACCAGCCAGTCAACCAGCTCTGTGCCTACACAGCATTGCCTGCAACACAAACACAACACAACACATTGCTCAAATAGCAAATGCACGAGACATAAAAATAGGAATGCTCCCAAAGCTGCTGCATGTTGATAATACAGTACAAATAGTCACAGTTGTAACTTTGCTCAACCATACTCCTACCTGTACGTCTTGAGGTGGTACTTCCTATCCCGAATCATGTGTGGGGCTCTGGATAGGATGGCATTGCGGAGAACCTTCCCTGCTCTCTGCAGCTTCTCTGAGGGGATCTTATTGAAACCAGAGAGGTACGGTTAAGTGAGATTAGTTAATGTAGTAAGAGAGACTAAGAGAGATATCTTTGCTTACTCTATGCTGCAACAGCTGTATGGATAAAGTTCAGAGTAATACTGATATGAAACCACGTTTACATAGCGATTGCGGTTAATGTTTCATACAGCACCAGTAAACCTGCATTAAAACACAACACATGCAAGCAAATACAACCTATACACACACAAGACCTGCATCCTGGACAGTGAGGAAAATGGCAGATGTGGACACACACATGTACGCACACACAGCTGCTGCCGAAAACAACAAAGAAGGCATGCTAATTGGGCAGATGGGATCTTTCTTCTATGTGCATGCATTAGCTTGCATTAGCATGAATACAGAGGATCACAGCTGTGAGTCATCACTTGTCTCTTCACAGAACACACACACACCTCTAAAATCCTTTCTGGCATTCTGCTTCATTCACAAACATGAAAGATTGCAGCAGTGCTGGATGTTATGACACTATGGTCTGGTTCACTCTACTCTCACTACACCGTTTACAGCATATGGGAGGTTTTCTGTACAGACTCAAGTGCCTTTTATTTTCAAATATGAACTGCAGTACACATTAAAATCATCCATCTCTTCTTTATGAGACTGAAACATGCAATTAATCTTCTCTCAAGCGTAAATTCCCTGTCCTCACAGATAATCTGACACAAGTAGTGGGGCTGTAGGGGAATCCAAGACAAACTGATGCCGTACACTAAACTGTTTGTGAGTTTGGTTCATTAATTCTGCGAGTACTGTGTGTAAGGGCACAGTTTTCTGAGGGATGTTAGCAGCGTTAAAAAATCAAGATGCAATGTCAGATTTTTCTTTTTTTAAACACCCTATACAAATCCTATAAAATATTTTAGGTCCAAACTGTAAGCTGGGGTGAGCGGTTACCTTGTTGTGAGCTTTGTTGGCAGAGTCTGAGTTCATGTTGTCTTTGTCTGTGAGTCCTGAGGAGGGAAAACTGTCATCAGCCTGGCTTTTTTAAAGATGCCTACAGGATGCAGATACTTCACGTTCACAAAACAAAAAAATTATGTAGCTTCCATGCTAAATACTAGAGAAACACGCTCCGCTGCGTGAGATGTGCTGATAAACGTTGATGACAGGTATGTAACACAGTCTTCTTCTCCTATTTAAACTATAAAAATGTATTTTGCCAGATTATACTCCAATACACTGTATGAGCAGCATCAACAGTGTGTGAGTGTGTGTCTTCTCACTGTCATTGTTGGATCCACTCTCCATCGCTCCATAAGGAGGGGCCAACAGTCCAGCCAGGCTTTGACGGTACTTCTACAAGACAAAACACACATGCACACATCAGAGTCAGTGTCAGCTTTGAAAAAATGTACACCTTTAAACTGTTGTGATGCATCATTTAGGACACATCTTCTATAAAACATCAAACGCCTAAGATTTCTACACACACACAGCAGTGTTACTTTGAAACACACATACTGCAAGTGCCCCTTAAAACAAAGCCCTTTGTACAGCTGAGATCATTTACATGCAGAACAACTAACATTACATAACACACACACACACAAAGTATTCAGACCAGGGTTAATGAGAGCACGAGGCTGCTAAATGTGTACAGATGCTGTTCTTACAGCTGTTACAAACAATAAAGTGTGTTTGCATTTCTATAGCAGAGACACTGGAATACACAGAACAGGCAATTATGAGCCTCTTTGGTGTATACAGTCGCACAAAGAGAGACAGAGAGAGCATCTGTTTGACCTAAAGACACAAACACCACCTTTCACGTTGCCAAGAAGACAATCAAATTATTAACCACATCGCAGTAGTATCCAAACATCACAAAACAATCTCTGAGAGTTTTACCTGATGAAAACAACCAAAACAAGTGATATGAAAAATTACAGAGGAAGTCTAACGTGCCCACATGCACACTACAGACAACTCACCTGGGGAAACACACTGAGCTGTCTAATGCTGGAGGGACTGAAATCCCAGAGAACTGCCCTCTGCTCCTTTACAACTCACACACATGCCACCGGGCAGCATCCTGCTCCAAACAAGCCGCTCACTTCCTCTCACACACAGTCGCCTCAGTGTCTTTCTCTGTCTCGCACTCTCCCTCACTCGCTCACCCGCTGTTATCGAGCCAAGAACCAGACCACTTTCCCCTCACAGGTTACCACGGTGATCTCAGCCTCTGTATGACCGAGCTGCTCTCGTGGATGAAGAGAGAGAGGGAGGGAGGGAGAGACAGAGAGAGCAACCAGAGGAGGGAAAGAAAGGAG